>JAPZEB010063160.1:0-15200 GCA_029783705.1 Chaetodon striatus
GCAGGAACGGGCTGAGTCCTTTTGAGATTCTATTTGGCAGACCTTTGAACACTGGGATTGGGCCCGCAAAAAGGCAACTGCCAGATACTGGTTTGTGTGAAGATTAGATGTTATGGTATTGTGCAACCCTGTCCTCTACTTTGTCTGCAATCCACAAACAGGTGAAAGCAGCATTGCCGAGACCAGCGGAAGGAAAACTGCACGACCTCAATCCTGGCGATTACATCGTGGTGAGGGATCTGAGGCGAAAGAGTTGGAAAGCTTGCAGGTGGAACGGACCGTTCCAAGTGCTGTTGGTGACAGAGACGGCGGTTAAAGTCGCAGAGAGGGCTACGTGGATACACGCGAGTCACTGCAGACAGGTACCGGCTCCAGACACACATCACGATGATGGCTGATACAAGGCCGTGGCATCCCTTTAGGCGGCTCGGGTGTGGCCTAAGGGTGGCAACTGGCTTCCTACTGCTCATCTCCATCGGGGTGGGGCTGGCACTGCTGCTGTTGGAGGAAATCTACAACGAGCGGGTGAACAACAGCAACAAAAGACAGAGAGGAGCTGTCTGTTTCTCCAGGGAATGTGCAACAGAGACTGATCACTTCCTAGGGGAATCTGCATGTGAACAGACTTTTGAGACAACATGTGGAGTGGTATGGGACCCAAACATGAAAAATTGTAAGGGGACAATGCCATATGTTGCCACTTTAAATCTCACAAACCTGGTTAGTCTTAATCGATCGGGAATTGACAATCCTATAGTCTACATGCCATCAGCCGATGGCTACGGGGCACTTAGACATTATATGTGGGTATGTAGCAGACATATATACCAAGCTTTTCGACCAGCATGGTGTGGGAAATGTTATTTGGCTAAACTGCTACCAGCTGTGGTTATTGTACATGATCTCACCCATTTCCATTCAGACTATGAGCACTACTATCCACCTCAGAGGGTTAAACACACAACAGTTAGAGTGTCCGCAGTAGAGAAAGGGTTTGGAGGCTTCTTGCCCTGGTGGGGAACTGTAAACCACGCACACAAAATTGACAGTGTAGCTCTAGACTTAGAAAATCTGACAGCCGTTGTGGCTGAGGGATTTGACTCCCTCACACCAGCAGTGCAGGGCCTCAGAAATGTGGCTTTACAGAACAGGATGGCTTTGGATCTGCTCCTTGCTAGTCACATTGTGGGTACTGATTGTTGCATGTACATACCGGATATCTCTGACAACATGACACATGTGGTTGCTCATCTTAATGATCTTTTACATCTGGAGAAGAGTCGTGACACAGAAGTAAATGTAGGTTTTGACATATGGTCATGGTTTTCTTTGACTGGATGGAAAGCAACACTGATGCACATGTTTGCTCCTGTTTTGGTGGATTTACTGATGTTGTGTATTGTTATTTGTTGTGTCATTCCTTGCGTGAAGTCTCTGATTTCCTCCATGGTGTCCGCTGCTGTAGGCCATTATGTGCAGATGGATTCATGGAGTCCTCCATATGACACGCAGGAATTACTCCAGCCATAAAGAAGGCCTTGTTTTTTATTCATTTATCCATTCCATATAATGTTTAATCAATATATTTACTTCATATAATCCATATAATCACCTTTTATATCCTATAATTAATCACATTTTTTCTTCATCTTTATTTTTCGAGTGTAGTCCAAGGGGTTTTTGCCTCATTGTAACAGAGGTTTTTCCCTTAGTAGTAGTGTAGTTACACAGACAAGTATTTTACCCTCTCCTTGCCAAATTTTGGGGGGGGGGTGTTTGGCTTGTCTGTGCTTGTGTCTTGTGATCTCCACCTAATTGCATCTCCCACGTTGGAGGGGCCAGATACCAGCTTTTTGCTGGTGGAGGGGGAACTCATAAGACATTAGGGTATAGAAGACAAAGGTGTTGAATTTTCCATGTACTGTTTGGTTTAGCATAAAATGCTAAAAAGGGTGGAATGTGGTGGAAAATTCCACTCTCAGATGTATCAATGTATGCTGTTTGATGTAAAAGTGATCTACACTGATGTTCTGACCTGCAGAGTGGTTTGCCCGTTGTGTGAACTTTGCTTTTATAATCTATGGTAAGCTATTTACGACTAAGCAGTAAATATACGGTGAGATGAGGATGAACAATTCACCCTAGGATAACCTCAGAAAGGCCATAGAGGCCGAAGGTCATGTAGATCTGAATCTCTGATACTGTGAGTGTGAAAATACCAGCGCCATCTGGGAACCATATATTTTGTCTTCACCACATATTTTGCCTATGAGTGTTTGTTTGAGAAACCTATAAAGACTGGCAGAGTGAAGGACATCTCCAGTCCATTCGCTGACATACTGTTGATTGCAGTTGATTCTGTGTGTGTGACTCCATTCGAATGCTTATTAAACTCAAGAAAGACAGCTGACGTATCGAGACTTTTTCTTTAAATCGTTTATTGTTTGACAAAACCATTTTTGCCACCACAGCGGTTCCAAAACAGATTAAAATTGTCAATGAATTGCATGTTGAGAGTGGAGCAGGTGGATCGTAGCCACATATTGAGACTGAGGATTCTGCTAAAAACTTCAACCCCGCGGGCCACGGTAGGAATCGGAAAAGGTCCTTAAAATCATTCTTCGTAAGTTCACACTGTCTATGAGAAGTGTCACGCGTTCCCACATGGACTACGATCCGCTTTACGGAGGGCGGAAGCGAGTAAAGTAGCGCCGGGAGTTTTCCCAGTAGGACACGGACAGTGGACCACGTTAAAGAAGCGGACATTATGGATGATTGAGTCTCCAACTATTAGTGTAGTTGGAGAGAAGAGTGGACGGGAAGATGTTGGGAGAGTCACCTGGGAGAGTGTCGGGACTGGGACGGGATGGAGGGGGAGACTTCTCCAGAGACAGAGTGGCTGGAGAGGGATGGACAGAGCAGCGGGCAGCAGCGCCAGACGGAGCCGGTGTAAACAGCGGTATGGAGCAGTGGGTCCACGCCGCTGAGTGTGAGCAGCGTCCAGGTATGGGAGCAGGGAAAAATGGAGGTGATGGTGGGCCGTGGGACCCCCAGGCAGGCACGGTTGGCAGATGAGAGGTCAAATTTTGGGGGGGCGTTATTGAGCCATGTTGGCACATCAAAGCACAAAAAATATATCAGACAACACAAATTGGGTCCTACCATATGTGTGCCAAGTTTCATGACTTTACAAGCATCCTTTACACCTCAAAAACAACTTTGTGTTTTATGGAGAATAAGGCATCGCCACAGTGACAGTGTTTGACGAAAAGTAAAAATCTCCTGGTTTGATCATCATTAAGGTCTTGGGACCATGTATCATCAAAATTGAGGTGGTTGTGGTTAACCTGGTAGAAGAGGGACATGAAAGAATGAAAGCAGTAAGTATCTGCCGCCAGGAGGTGGGGCTATGACGCTGATTAAAAATGTCTCTGTAGATGTTTTCAGGGTTGGACTGTTATGATATGTGTGGAGTTTTGGAAAGATATATCCACGTAGAATGAAGTTACACAACTTTTGTCAACATGGCGAAACATCAAAGTTCGCCACCACGTCATGCCCACGCCCTTTGATGAAAACTCACAGTGTTCACAATGAAGCATCTTCTATGTGTGATGGATAGTTTGACCAAGTTTGAGGTGGATCTGGCCAAGTTGTGGGAGTCATACTTCAAAATATAAAACACATTGTAAAGAGATCTCTTCAGGGACAGTATGAACAAGAGCTTGCAAAACCCAGTTCAGTATTCACATGTGCACCTGATTATTGTTTAAGACAGACATAAAAAAAGTGAACCTCTCCTTTATCGTGACAGTCCATTGAGAGACATTGTGTTTTGTGCACTCTCTATAGAGTAGTAGTTTTCATCCAGTTATAAGTTTTAATATAAATTTTCTGTTACCAGTAGGGGGCGCTATATTTATCACAAAGTATTCACATGTAGATGTCTTCAGAGCAGGACTGTTATCAATCTGTGAAGTTTGGGGAAGATTAGACCATGTGTGCTGGAGTCATACACTACTTCCTGTTTTGTGGCGAGACCCCAAAGTTTGAGGCCCTGCCATGGTCACACGGTGTGACGACAACTCAAGCTTTTGATAACTTTTGTTCATCAGTGTGTTGAGGTCGGACAGTGCAAGTTACAAGTCGATTGGATAAATTCTGTAGGATGAGTTATAACTTCATGTTTTATGGCAAAAAAGGCGTCGCCATGGTGACAGCATTTGACGAAACCCCAAGTCTGTGATAACTTTTCTTCTTTAAGGTAATTGGGCGGGGCACACCAAGTTTAAAGTTGATTGGATAAAGTCTCTAGGACAAGTTCATTAATTTACGTCAAGTGGAATGGGCAGAAATGCACAAAAGTGGCACAAGTGAATTAAAAATGGCAGACTTTCGGTTGGGTTTGGAGCGTAACTCCAAGAGGCGTTTGTGTAGGTCTTGAGATGTTACATATGCATACCAAGTTTCATTTATGTAGGTGAAACCAGCTTCGGGGGCTGCTTCGTCAAAAAAATGTAGGGGGCGCTGTTGAGCCATCTTGGCACATCAAAACACCCAAATCATATCAGACAACACAATTTGGGACGTCTCATGTGTGTGCCAAGTTTCTTGAGTTTTCAAGTATCCCTTGCCCCTCAAAAACAACTTTGTGTTTTATGGCGAATAAGGCAGCGCCACGGTGACAGCGTTTGACGAAACCTCAAAATGTTCTGGTTTGATCATCATCAAGGTCTTGGGACTATATATCAGCAAAATTGGGGTGGTTTGGGTGAACCTAGTAGAAGAGGGACATGAAAGAATGACAAAAGTAACTTCCTGCCGCCAGTAGGTAGCACTATGACGCAGACATAAAATTTCTCCGTAGATGTTTTCAAGGCTGGACTGTTATCATATGTGTGAAGTTTTGGAAAGATGTGTCCACATGGAGTCAAGTCACAGCAAGTGTTGTCATCATGGCGAAACAACAAAGTTCGCCGCCACGCCATGCTAACGCCCTTTGACAAAACTTACAGTTTTCATAAAATAGCATCATCCATGTCTTATGGATAATTTCCCCAAGTTTGAGGTTGATGCGGTCAACTTTGGAGGAGATGTGCTTCAAGGAAGAAAACATGACATTTTCTATTACAAGTAGGGGGCGCTATATTTAGCACAAATTATTGACATGTAGGTCTCCTCAGAGCATGACTGTCATCAATCCTGTGAAGGTTGTGGAAGATTGGACCATGTATGCTGGAGTTATAAACTACTTCCTTTTGTATAATACTACTTCCTGTTTGTAGAGAAGTTTCAGGCCTCGGCACGGTCAAACGAAGTCCTGTTTACAAAAACCTATGATAAATTTTCCTCTTCAATTAATGTAGGTTGGACAGACCAACTTTGAAGTCAATCACATAAAATCTCTAGGACGAGTTCGATCATTTACAACCCCTGCAAATGGCCCAAAATCCATCAAAATTTCACATTCAATTCAAAATGGCTGACATCCGTTTGGGTTTAGGGCATGGCTCCAAGAGGCTTTTTTGTACGTCTTGGTGTGTTACATATGCCTACCAAGTTTCATACTGATGACAGTCCTGCCCTGAACACATTTATATGCCAATACTTGGGTATTAGACCAGCGCCACCTACTGGCAAAATGACATGTCTTTGTATGATTTGAGGGATATGAAATGTAACTCCTGCATGAGGGTTCTCCCTTTGACAGGACTGAATCGTGGCATGAGCCGGCATCCTGCCAGCACCCTCTAGTTGCGTGAAGGTGCGAGGGCCTGTTCAATGCTGCTTGCAGCTTTAATTTATTTTGTTTTTTCTCTTATGATCTTCTAGACAGCTGAATTTCCCCTCGGGGATTAAGAAAGTGTATTCTATTCTATTCTATTCTGTTCTATTCTATGTCCCTACCAAGAGCCAGTACTTGGTTAGTCTGTTCTGGGCTACTGTAGAAACATGGTGCTGCTGGATGGCAGTCTCTGTAGGCAATGACCCACTCACTATGTAGATATAAACAGCTCATTCTGAGGTAACAAAAACACGACAGCTCTTATTTTTAGATGATTATATACTAAAGAAATCATACTTTTTATATTATATTCCATTTCTGCCTGTAAAGTTCTTCACAGTAGACTGTACTTCACCCTCTCTGGACTATTTCCCTCCCGACTTCCCTATGGAGTTTTTTTTTTTTTTTTTGATTGCTGCTGTTGCTCCTTGTAAAGCGTCTTTGAGTGTCCTGAAAAGCGCTATATAAATGCAATGTATTATTATTATTATTGTTATTATTATTAAAATACTTTGTAATCCATTCACTACTAAGTATATGGCACATCTTAGTTTCTGTGCTAGTCCAGATTCCAGCTGACTGAGGTCAACAATTCACTTCAATTCAATTTTTAGTTTTATTTACAAAGCCTAGTATCACAAACCACAATTTGCCTCACAGGGCTTTACAGCGTACAACATCCCTCTGTCCTTAGCACCCTCTCAGCGAATAAGGAAAAATTCCCCCAAAGAACCCCTTTAATGGGGAAAAACATGGTAGAAATCTCAGGAAGAGCAACTAAAGAGGGATCCCTGTTCCGGGACGGACAGACGTGCAATAGATGTCACACAGAACAGATCAATATAATAAATTAACAGTAATCAATATGACAAAATGATACATAAAGAGAGAGGAAGAGACATAGAGAGACAGAGCCAGAGAGAGAGATACAGGACAGACAGCAATGACCATAGCGACAATAACATTAATTTAAGTAACAATATTGTAATAATAATTACAGTAATTGTGGTACAATATGTTGTAGGTATATTTTAATATATGATAGTATATGTATGTGACAATAATCATATGTGTATAATAACAGTATGAGTAAGACTTATAATATCAGCAGCAGTGGGAGGCATCAGGCAGGACCATGACAGCAGCACAACCACAACACATCACCCAGGAACCGCTGTGATTCGAGGTAACCTGCAACCTGTAGCTCCAAGGAAGCGGTTAAAGATGACGCCTTGCACGCCTCGTCTGCTGTGGTGTGTCACTGTGCTGCGTTTAAGCACTTGCACTGATATCATTTTGCAATTTCCTGTTGTCACCATGCCCAGTTTGCGCGTAGGCTGGAAGTCACCTGATGTGTCATTGCGGTAACCCTTCATAAAAGATGACACTCTTGACTGGGTACACTTTTAAAAATGCAGTATGTAAAAAAAAAAAGTCACACTACAGTAAGTCATAAAAAGACCAAAGTATAATATATCAAACAATGTTATAGTATGTCATCCTAAATGTTACAGTATAATATGACATAAAAATATCATAGTGTTGGAGGTTATAACAAACATACATGATAAAGTTTGCCAAAAAATATAGTAAAGTACATCATAGAAAACGTCATAGTGTAGTTTGTCAAAAAAGTCTTGTCATTAAAATGTCATATACATCAAAAAATATAGTTTAGTACATCATAAAAAATGTCATAATCAGATCACTTATATCTAATATAGTCTTTGTATCCTTCCTGATACAATATACGTGTGTTTTCTTGCCAGGTTTGCTTGCGGCTTGTAGAAAAAATAGACTAGACACTAAAACTGCTGCTGCAGATTGTGAGCCTCCAGCGGGGCTTGGGGCTGCAGCACATCCTGTGTGAACAGAGCCATCGAAAGGAGGCATGCAAGAAACAATGGGACGACACTGTTGACTGGTTACAGTTTTAAAAGTGTACATGACTGTGACAGGCAGCTGAACTCAGATTTTAATGGGAAGTTAAATTGTTTGTTTATAGTAAATAGTGCTCCCTTTTCTTGTTGTAATTCAGGAAACACTGTTCATGTTGTGTTTTGTATTCAACTTGTGTGGTACACAGTTTGGATACAACTGTGGGTGCAGTCACACTAGAATGTATCTGCACAGACTGTCAAGCCTGTGGCTGAAATGTAAAGAATAATGAGGAAGAAATCTGCTGTTTGATAGGATTAATAAGGTCAGTGTTTTTCTGTATATAATATGGAGTTTCACTTCCTCCTTTGGGCAGGTGTTATCTTAGTTCTTACCTCCTCCTTTATTAGAAAAAGAAGTGTGTGCTGGCTGAGTATAAATCTTTGTCAATCATGGTGGACAAGCAGTTGTAGCATGCCAAGTTTCAGTGTATATTTAGAAACTGGAATGCTCCTTGTCAAGTTTAAAGCAAGAGTGATCTTACCTGCATGCAAATGGGCTGGCACTTACTGGAAGCACTGGTACCACTGATACTGCATCTCTATGTACATGAACACAGACAAAACAGTGCTGAAAATGTCCTTGTTAAAATAAATTAAAAACACAACATTAAAAACGATAGAGGACAAAGAGGACACTTGTGCAGCTGGTGAGGGTTTTGTTGAAAATATCTGGAATGACAGTCAGAATGTATTGAATGAAACTTGAATGAAACTCAATATTAATTGAAATCTGATGTGCGGCAAAGAAATAAACACATTGCAAACACATGATGGCGTCACATTTCAATTAATATTCTCAAGTGCGATTGCGAGTTTCATTCAATATTGTAGAGACGCTTTACAATGAAGCTACGAGGTATGAACTCATCTGCTGGCTTTTTAGTCCTTATCATTATTGGGCTGTAACCAATGCCAAAACAACAACCTGGCTGCTCACACACACACACACACACACACACACACACACACACGTAAAATCAAATTAAGTCCCAGGATATTGGTTTTTGGTTTTGGTTTATTTTATCTCTACTTTGTTCGCAGTGGTTACCCACCCAAGCAAGGACCGGCAAACATTATTTTCAGCAAGTCATTTATTGAGGTCCTGCCTTGGCTCACATCCACTCTTCGCTCATCCACTGCTCCACCCTTTCATCCAAATTTGGTTCCAAAAAAACCAAGATGTTGACTGGATTTCACAGACCAGCGAGTGATGTCTTGGTGGCTGCCTACATTATTTTTATATAGTCTATGGTTATTATGAGGTAAAACACTACTCACTGGCAACAAAATGACAGCTGTTGATTTTCCCCTTTCAAATCTGCTAGTACAGCATTATATACAGGGCTGAGATTATGACCTGTAAAAGCATGGGTCTAATAAAGCTCAGCAAAAGAGGCAATCTTGCTGCTTACTCTGTTTATTTACATTTTATCTCTCTATCTTTTCCTTTTCCCACCTCCACCTCAACCAGCTGACAGGGGGCGTTCGTGCTTTCAATTAAACCGATCGATCAGATTTTGCCACGACCTCTGTGAGCCAATCATCTGCTTGCTGTTGAATTTTAAAAAATAAGAAAAACTGCATTTAAATAGTTAAAAATAGTTTAAAAACTGAACATGAATGTGACAAGAAGCTGAGCTCCTATTCTAATGAGAAGTTACTGTGCTTGTATTCTTTTCTGTGTCAGTCCATATTTACAGTAAATCATCCTCCCTTCCCTGGTTTCATTTTAGAAATATTACGTATGAACTTCTTTTGTTCATGACATATATTCACTTTCGTTTTCAATAGGTGTGGTGCATAGCTGTGGTGCAACTGTGGGTGTAGTCAGAATGAAATTGTTTTCAGGTGTTGAGGCTTCACACGCTTAAAAGAGCATTATCATGGTCAGCATGTCAACATGCTGTAAGGATTGGCTCACAGTGGAATGAGCGGAGAAGCACAATTCAATTGGCAGGACTAATCTCCAGTTAAATACATCGCCTGGTCACACCAACAGACTGGGCTACTGCAAGATTACTGTTTCATCTCTGAAATGAATGTCAAGTTGAAGATATTAACAATAAAAGAAAATAATACCATGATACAACAAATGAATGAAAATCAGTTGCCATATTCCTCTGATGTGATTTAAGATAATTTGATTAATTTATGGTCTATCATTGATGAATTTATGATATATCACTGTACATTAAAGTTCCAGCTGTAAAGGAAATGTGTCTGTTTCTTCTTTTCAATAACTCTTTGACATATGCTCATCTTGAATTCATATGTATTTTCATAGAGAGACTACTAATCAGATGTACAGCCACATGTTAGGGCCCTGACATACCAAGCCAATGCCTGGCAGCTGGTAAACATCCAGCAGTGAGCATCTCTGGCCTTAGTTTCTAAGGTGTGTCTCGCACCATTGGCACTTGTCGGCTCTTGTCACATGTTCTTTTGAGCAATTCAGCGCGTTCATTCTCTCCTGAGTGAACACCCTGAAGCTACAGACGACACCTGCTTAGAGTCCGAATCAGCTTTAGTGGACACGTATGTGAATGTAAACAAGTAATTTGACTCTGGCTATTAGTGGCTCTCGCTGTGTTTACACACACAATGTTTTCAGGGAGACAGAAACAGACATACAGTTGAATGAAGATAGGTAAAAATATAGAAATGATTATCATGTAAACACAAGTAGGTAGAAAAATGGATGCATATTTCAATACCTGTAATTAAGCAACAATCAACAGCAACACACAATGTGTACATGCAGGTCAAAGTGTTTGTGTAAATTGGGAAGAAGAATCAAACAGAGCAAGAGTGCACAGAGTGCTATGATAAAGGGTTTACACATTTCCCCCGCTCAACAACAGTTCAATGACACCCATCAGAGAGCTGAAGAAGTCAACAGTGCTGTAGTTCACATTGTTAGAGAAGAGCTTGAAGTGATTTGTGGGGGACAGTAGCTGCCTGCAGCTTCACCGTATTCCTCTCAGGTCACCAAGAAGCCTGTCAAGAGTCTGGGGGAGTTTGAAGTGCCTGTGGGAAGACTGAACATGTTAGAGCCTGTCCCTTCTTGATTAAAAGCTCTAAGTGACTACTTTTCTTTTTGGAAAATTGTTTCCTGCCACTCACTTCTTTCTCCGACTCTTGTGGCGTGTGGCTCCCGTGTGTGATTGTCACGTCCTGATCATGAATGAAAAAAAGGGTTACTGACTCACTCACAGAATGCAGAGATTTGAATGGCTGAGTAGCTTCATGAGAAACAATTTACAATGCATGCAGTTAGTCTGTGAGTTTCCTGAGCAGCTAAAGCAGTTGCTGTAAAGGCAAGAAAGACTGCGGCAGTGAAAAGAATAATGCTCCATCAAAGTCTAGTAATACTCAATCATTTATTGGTTATAGATTAGGGTCCGGATTGGAGTTTTTGTCTGGACCTGGACCATCGTCCACCTGTGGTGACCCCTGATGTAGATGTAAAGATTGTCCAACATTGTGGGAAACAAGTGGATGACTGTAATCCACAACGTACAGACTGTAGTGGAAGGAATTTAAGGTGTACAAAGTATTATACAGCTGGGCTGCTGTCATAGTGCAGTGGATACTTCTTATGCCCTGTAAACACAGGGTTGAGGGTTCGAGCCTGGCTGCCGGCAAAGGAATGCCCCAGATTACACAAGAAATATCACTCGTATTCAATGCCACTGACTTTCAAACTGGATCCTATCCACCACTATGTACAAAACACCACCACTCATTGGAAACAGCATGACAGTGTGTATTCAATAGTAAGGCTTCCCAATCAACCCTTCATCTGTATGTACTTCACAAGTCTTGAGCTCATCAACACATTGCGGACCCTCAAATCACTGTCTCAATTTGTAAAAACCCAACTATTAAACTGTGAGGTGCCCTTATCAACAGCAGAACCCATAGAAAGGAAAATCAGCAACGGCAAGGACATTTCCTCCGACCTGCACCAGAACAACTCCACTAAGGTGCTGTGGTCCCAATTCAGTAGATTAGCAAATTTACATGCTCCTCAAATACACCGTGTGGTCACCCCAACACACTGAGCCACAGGACGATAACTTGTTTCATCTCTGAAATGAATGTCAAGATTCAAGATATTAACCATGAAAGAAATTCTAACAATGATACAACAAATGAACGCAAGGCAAAGTTTACAGCTGGACCGAGGTATAAAAAAACAAGAAATGAATCCTGGAGAAAATCCAGGCTTGGAAGGGGTTAGACACTCAGATACTCAGTTGCTCATAGACAGCTGGGAAAAAACAACAGACTGTTGTGACAAAACAGAAATGTATAATCGCTTGATTGGACTGCTTCCACATAAGGGAGAGGAAGACGGCGATGATGCTGTGTGTTGTGATACAGGACGGCAATGGCATAGGAAAGATTTCCAAGCCAAAGAACCTGAATGTGACAAACAATTTGCGTATGCCACCATCCTCTTGGAGGACAACAGCACAAAGGATTTTCCGGCAGTTCATCCAGAATTTCGGAACAGGAAGAGAGAGTCTGGTGCCCTGCGCAGCAAAGCGGACCAAAGCAGAGTGACCATCAGAACAGCAACACACAGTGAAGAGAGACTAATGGAGCAAGTGGATGATTATCTGCAGCATAATGGGATGAAGGTGAAAAACATTTTCATTTATACACTTAATAGCCCCTGTTTAAAAAGGGAAGACAATATTGTCCCTTGTATGTTTCAGCTTTTACACAAAGCCCATGAATGGCGTCAGCATTATGGAGTTTGTACTGATGTGGCATTTACAAAGTTTTGGGGACTAAGTGGTCCAAATTGTTTTAAACATCTCAGCTATTCTACCATCTCATGTCACGACAGTCCTTTTCATTCACATATTGTGAAATGCAAGGACGTGTATTTCAAACTGGATCCGAAGAATCTGAGGGACATTTTCAACAGGAGTGATATCCGCAACACTCTGTCACATGTCAAAGACAAGGATAAAAACACACTCCTCAGGGGCATTACATCTGCTCGAAAAAGCCTTGTGAACCTGGCAGAAACTTCATTTGGTCTGCGTGGCCATCATTTGGACCGTGGAAAGCAGGCGATTGATTCTTTGACATTTCTGCCAGCAGCGCACGCCAAAGTTTGTGAAAAATTACAGGAGCAGTGGAAAGAAATGGTCAACAACAGTTCAGTGACACCCATCAGAGAATACATCACTGAAGAATTCAACTGTGCTGTAGTTCATCACTTCAGAGACCAGTTAAAGTCATTTCTGGGCAACAGCAGCCCACTGCAGCTTCACCGCGTTTCTCGCAGGTCACCAAACAGCCTGTAAAGAGACTGGGGGGGTGGTACAGAGCCCAACTGATTGATGGAGATGCGTAATCATGCAGAGATGTGGCTACGAGCCCTGGAGAAGAGTGGCCTTTCAGGGAAGCGCACGACCTGGGGCTACCATTTTGGAGTTCTTCCTAGACCGCGGTGGACAACGCTGGTGTAGATGTCTCTCTCTCCGGCATTGCTTACCAGCCCCTCCCAAGGGACCCCAAGGCATTCCCAGGCCAGATGAGAGTTGTAATCCCTCCTGCCTGTTCTTGCTCTGCCTTTTCCAAGTGCACAAGACACATGTAGACTGGATGTGCAAACTGCCTCAACCCCTCCGGCAGCCTCGTAAGGGTAAAGAGCTGGTCCACTCTTCCACAGCCAGGACAGAATCTGCATTGTTCCTGCTGAAAGCGAGGTTGGACAATCGATTGGAGCCTCCTTTCCAGCACCCTGGAGCAGACTTTACACGTGAGGCTGAGCAGTGTGATACCCCGAGAGTTGGAGAACATCCGCCGGCCCCCTTTGTTTGAAAAGGGAAGCACTAACCAGTTGGGGTCAGCTCTTCTCCTTCGCAGCTGAGCACAGCCTGAGACAAGCCCTGTTTTCCCTTCCTGAGGCCAAGCGAAAATCCTTCTCCATAGCCTCTCTGAACTCTTCCTACGCCCTGCTTCAGCGACCACCACAGCTGCAGCCCTTCTGGCCAACCAGTGCCTGTCCGCTGCTTCAGGAGTCCCTTGGGCCAGCCGGACCCGAAAGGTCTCCCTCTTCAGCCCGATGACCTCCCTCGCCACTGATGTCCACCAGTGGGTTCTTAGGTTGCTGTCACAACAGCCACCAACAACCTTCTGACCGCAACTCCAAGCAGCTGCCTCCACAATGAAGGCTTGGAACATGGATCACTCGGATTCCATGTTCCCAACCTCCCGTGGGACGCAGGAGAAATTCTTCCAGAGGTGGGAGTTGAAGACCTCACGGACAGGGGCCTTGGACAAACGTTCCCAGTTCACCATCTGGTCCAACTCACCACCAGGCGCTGATCAGTTGACAGCACACTTCAAGGAGTTGGGTTTTATTAATTAGGCTTTTTATTTTAGTTTGGGTTGGAGGTTTCCGGTAGTCTTATTTTCGGATTTTGTTTTCTCAGTTTAGCTTCAGTTTGGAGGTTCAGGGGGATGAGCTGGGTCCGACGGCCCACTGCGTGGCTGGCCTGGCGATTCCTCATCTTTTCTTTGTTTTGGCCGGGATCTCCAACCCCTTTTTGTTTCCTTCTTTAAGTTGTATGTGTTGTTTCCTCTTGTATTGAACAATAAAATAGATTGATGTTACCCCCTGCAAACTGTTTGTGGCATCCTTGATATGTTCGGGCTGTAGCAGAGCCACGGGTTATTGCCAAACAAGCCTGACAAATGAGAGATTTAGATGGCTGCGTGATCAGGTCCTGGCCCAGCCAATGTGGAGGGATGGCAGAAAGAGAAGGAGCGAAAGAACACCAAGCTCCGAGCCAAAGGCCCTCGCCTCATCAGCTTCCTCAGGCCAGGGGAGAAGGCAGGCGAGGAGGCCTGAGGCACAGGGATCCTGGCTATGGAAAACGACTGGAAAAAGACAGCGGCCCTCCCTCCTGAATTAGGAGAAGAATTGTATCAACTCTTGAGGCCAAGTAAAGACACATGATCGCCTGACAAAGCTTGTATCCCTAAACCATATTGTAAATTAAAGTTTCAACTGTAAAAGAAATTTGTCTGTGCTCCATTATTTCAACAACACTTGCAATTACAATATGTTCATCCAAGTCTCCATGGTACAGAGGAAGTGTGGTGGTCCACCTTCTTCCTGCTCTTGGTGGCACCCAGAAGTTTCTCAACATCTTAACTGTGACCCACAGTTTTTGGTCTACTCTACTTCTCTCCTGATTGCACACCCTGAACCTACATGTAACTCCTACTTAGAATAAGAATGAGCTTAACAGGCCACCTCTGTCTGTGGTTTTTAGTGGCTCTCACTGTATTTACACACCGTTCCAAGATCAGTTTTCAGGAAGGCAGAAATAGCCATACAGTTGAATGAAGATAGGTAAAAATATAGTGATGATTATCATGTAAACACAAGTAGGTAGAAAAATGGATGCATATTTCAATACCTGTAATTAAGCAACAATCAACAG
>JAPZEB010063196.1:0-16993 GCA_029783705.1 Chaetodon striatus
CAAGCAGACTCTCTGGAAGGCTACAGAAAGTCCACTTGAGGCCTCTTGTGAACTGCTCGAATTGTGGATTTGGACACCACTCAGCACTTCCCAGACTTTCAATGAGCACGCCCGCAAAGTCCACGAGTCTGCATGTCCTGTGAAGTGCAGGCATTTGAATTCAGCCCGTATTGTGTATCGAGTTCCCGCCTATGCATCCACCTGACCCAGTTGCAAGCAGCGACATTGATCGCTATCAAATAACTAATTAAAACCAATCCTATAAGAAAAATTAACTTTTGAATATGCAACAGTATGAAAAGAGCTACCTTAAATGACAGAAACCATCCTTGGGAAAACTCATTTCTCAAGTACACGATGTTTTACTTTGGCCCGTGTCCTATCTGCTAAAATGGGGCGGGGCTTATGCTCCACACTGCAGCCAGCCACCAAGGGGTGATCGCAATATGTTGTCCATCTTTATATACACTTACTGGTTTATATAGCAACATTAAAGATATTAACAACAATAATTTATCACGTTTAGCATCATCTATCAGCGACCTTTAAAAACTGCACCAATGCTGGATCTCAGCTCTGACAGTTGTCAGTAAAAAGCAGAAACAGATAATTTTGACCAAAGAATAAGTTAGATTTCACAACGAAAAAGTGACATTTGCTAATGACAGTTTGTTGTTACTCACATTATTAGCTTTGGTACACAGTGTATTTGGACGCCACAGTTACCCATTGCTCGGCTGCAGAAAAGATCAGGGGTAGTGTGCTTCCAAAATCCCAGCAGCTGGCCAAGTAATTACTGAGTGATTGGTATTGATCTACAATGCTATTAGTCCCCTGCAGACATATATGGTCATTTTGTGTTATTTTGTGCTCCCTCCAATAGTAATCTATGTGCACTGAGTGACATCTTGGAGCAAAACTCTCTGGCCTCTGAGTTTCCTCAGGAGGTGATAAAATGCCCTCTCAAAGCAAATAGCAGAATCAGTACTGCTGATATTGTGATGTAGTATCTTTACAAACATGGAGATTAGTTACAGTTAGTGATAATTCATTTAAAGTACAACTTATAAATGCTTTAAAATGGCAATAATTACATACATTTATATATTCACTGTATATATACTGATATGCCCTTTTGCCTTTACACGTGTCACATATCTGCATTAAAGAGCATTTCATTTTATGGCAGCTGCACATGACATATGAACGATGACTCATCGTTCAACCCAGTTGCATCATTCAAATGTCATGTCACATATAGCAAAGATGACACAGGTCCAAATTAAAACAAATGCTATTTGGCTGATTTTCCACCACAGCACTATCCATTAACAGCTCAGGGTTTTAAGAGTGTTATTTTTCTTTTGTCCTCATCTATTTTTATTTGTTTTACTCTGCTTTGAACAAGAGCCTAAAATCCTTTTAGAGCTCCATAATTTACCAGCACCTGGAGAAAGTTTGTGATGCCAATTTCCATGGCACTAGCTTTGAATTCAAAGGGAGCCTTTTATCAAAGAAAGTGTCAGCCAATCTGCAGCATGGCCCGAGGGCCCAGGCCAGTGGAGTGACTCAAATGTTTGTTTACTTTGGTTGTCACTTGTGTAATGCATCTGAGAATAGGCTATTTGAGTCACTTACATCATCAGACCAGTTGTGTTTGACATGCCGACCGCAAGACATTGTGTGCCTTGATATATTTTCTTTGTTTCGAGCTCTCAGTTCTTCCCTTTTCATGTTTTTTTAAAAATACAAAACAGTTTATTTTACATATAATAAATAACCCTGATTAAATACAACCATGGCTGTTACAGTCACATTATGAAGGGGGAGATCAAAATAAGACAATACTGTACAATATAATGCATTCCAATTGCCTGCAGCAAATAGCACCTAAGCGGCACGTATAATCCTCAATTTCCTTTCACACTGTGTTACAAAGCTGTGTATTTTGCAGTATTCCTGTTATTTTGTCTGCCCCGATGTAACAGGAACAACAATATTTAAAACAAGAGATGAAAATGTGGACATTCTATTAGCTTTACTGTTGCACCGGATTGCATCATACTGAAAGCTGTTCATGTTATTTTGTACACCCCCGAATGTTGTTTTTAGGTCTGTATTGTAGAAGTATCTGTGTTGCTGGTTGTATTCTCAATACTAGATTGAGTAATCCAGCTTCAAGCTTCATATATTGGTTTCAAAAAAAAAAGAAAAAAAAGAAGGAGAGACACGTTTTGAAGGAGCATGTTGGCAAACGGCAGCCTCCCAGACGAAGAGGGATGGAGTTTTACTGCAAAATGTTGCCGGACTGTATAATACAGCACAGGTCAAAGGCTGAGATGAACTCATTTAGTGAGCTCTGAGTGAGTCTATACTCTTGTATTAGCCTTTAACCTGCTGATATTTGGATCTGCTGTTGCCTGCCAACAACACAACCCCACAGAGCCCAGCCGGTCTAAACTTTATTGTAATTCCTTAAGTTCGCAGGCTGTGTATTTTTCAGTGAAACAGCATTTCACTTTGGGACATTTGTCATTTTCCTTCTCTGCAAGTCATGACGGCACAGTTCAACATCGGATTAACCTGCGTGTATTGTTTGCACAATTAATTAACATATGCAGCAGATCAAAAATCACATCTGAATTACAATGGAGGAATCAAAGGTACCTCATTTGTGTAATTGTGAAATCTGCTTTAATTAAAAGGTGCACGACTTCTGGATTTTCAGAGCTGACAATTCTGTAATGAAAGATGAGCTGACTGCAACTACTTGCCGGTGATATATTTAAAAATAAACACACATGGAAACCTGCATATTGATAAGATTTGCAGGCTGGCAGACAGCCCGAATGACGTAATATGCATCTCACATGGGGTTGTGTCAGCTATTGCACAAGAAAAACAAACTTAGTGGAATATTTTTGTTTGGCATATGCCTAGTACAATACAGAATAGCACAATACAGCATGAAATCCAGGCTGCAAGCAACAAAAACACCTTGATGTGCAACAGCTCTCATTTAAATGGCAAGATCGGTACAACGTGCTGAAAAAATAACTCACTGCTAGAAGTTTCTTCTAAGCCTACTGGCTATCACAGTCCTGCCAGAGTTTTCGCTTTATGTTCCTGGTTTTTGTGTAGGAAGATGTGACTATCAGCATGGGCGTGATGAATACTTGTCAGGTGGTGGTATTCGCGGCCAGAGAGAAAATTCTCTCACTTGGGTGGCTGGTGGCTGGGACAGCCAAGTAGTTTTTGGATAACTTAACTAAATGAGGGCACCAGGCGTTGTTGTAGGCATATCACTGCAGCAGAGTTTGCAATGTACTGTGTTAACAAATAACACTGGGTTTATGACTGCAGTGGAGGACTGACCCATTGTCTCATTTAGTATGGATAGTGTGGCCCAAACAGTTGCTAAAAATCTCTCTCAAGTCTTGCTTTTTTTTGTTGTTGTTAATGGCTCTTAACATTACGTTTTTGTCATCATGTCAAACATGTCAGTATTTTAGAAAATGGTCATAACTGACAAGTAAAAAACCCTAAAAACAAACAATTTAGGATTTTTTTTAAGGAACTTGACAGACTGCCTGGCTCATTTCATTCAGCTGAGCCACTCGTAGCTGCAAGCAACGCTTCCTCATCTTCCAGCAGCCTGTTGAGGAGGCTGTTGGCCCCTCTCTTGCACTCTGGATTATGTCAAATATTCAATGTAGTACAATTTTTTCTTGTTCTACGATGCTGTCATTCAGCACACATGGTAAGATAAAGTAAAAAGAAAGTAATTCTGTTTCTTACCCAGTGTCCATTCTATTGTGATCCTGCCGACAATGCCAATTTACTTCAGGTCAGTCTTCACTTTGATGAATAAATGAATAACTCGATGAGCCCCAGTTGTCCTTACTTGAATATACATTTTTATTAAAACACAAAACGGACATTACAGAAGATAATGGTATAGCAGGCATAGACAGACAGACATACAACTTAAAAAAAAACCCACTGCATTCACACAGCTTTTTTACAGTATGTCCCAGGTAATGCAGAGTCACATATAATCATGCTACCAGGGAGTTAATCCAGCATTTTACCATGGGACTCATCAAAGTCTCTCAACACATTCTCGCTCTGACCTCATCACATATTGACGTTTGGTCATGGACTTTCCACGTCCACATACAATGTGAAAGGTACCCTAGGTGCACTGGTTTTGATGTTCTTTGACACCATGTAAAGTACTGCCTGTTACATGCATTGTCTTATTTCAAAATACACTTCTATTTTCACAGGAAATTTAACATTTACATACAGTCTCTTTCAAAATAAACACACTACATTGGTACAACACTGCAAATTTATGTTTTTTTTCTTCAACAACAAACACAAATGGTTGAGTTTTGGCAACAAAAGCATGTGGTTAGGTTTAGGAAAAAAGAAGAGGGTTTGGCATTAGAATCTTATGGGACATGAACACAAAAGAAAGTCGGTGTTTGTTGGACCCATCCACCACCCCTCCTGCCCACCCCAGTTGGATTTTGTCACATTAATTTTCGCCCTTGTCCTGCTGCGTTTCCCCCTATGCCTGTTAAACTATACTGGCAACAGGCTGCATATAATGCCAACGTTAAAGGATGCCTTTTTGGTTGGTTTCTGTTGCCGCAAGTCACTGCAAAAGCGCTGGATTTCGATGACCTCGGACTGAGACCAGGCTTCAAGGTCCTCATCTTATCTTCACCTCTTATCTGCACCCTCCTCACATAAAGCATTGAGAGGGTAAAGGACTCCAAGGCCCTCAAAATACCAAACCGTGACATTTTTTTTAACCATAGTAGTGTTTGCTTCATCATTAATGAAGTCTTTCCACACAGACGATGCACAGGCGGTGGTTTGCTGTGATGAGTCCCCTGACTCCTCATCAGTGTTCTAATAGCGTGGACGGTGACTAGGCAACACAATGCAGAAAGCGTCGACTAAGTACTTGAACCAACAGGTTTACTAACCTGTGCAACCCCTGCCTTTAAACTGCTGCTTATGGGATGAAGGCTGTCTCATCATTTGTACATTTTCCTCCCCTGACTGCACACTGACTTCCTGACTGGGTTGATCATTACAAGTTCATGATCACAGAACTACTGTATTTTGTTGCACTTGTCACTATGCAGCTCATTCACTATGAATGACATCCTGGTTCTGTTAAGCAATTAATCATGCCTTTTCAAGGCTGTGAAAATAAAAGCACGAGGGAAGTGAGCTCTGTGTATTCAATAGCATCACAAATAATTTATAATTTATTTTATCGTAGATGCTTCCTGCAGAGTCTGAGTATCGTGGCCCAAAGGCCAATCACTGCCTGTCCCAGAATCTTTTTTTTCTTAGTTAAATACCGGAAAACTGTGTTAGCTGTATGATCAAAGACTTGTAAAGACCCCCCTTCACAAACAAATATTTGTCAGTGAAGAAAAAAAACCAAAACAAAACAAAAGGGAAGAACACATACATGAATAAAGATAGCGACTGCATCTTCATGTTGAGGGAAAGATGTGTGCAGAGCAGCAGGGTGTATGCAGATAATTACAGCGAGGCATAATAACACAAAACTGAAATTGAAAAAATAATTAAAATCCATATTCATTAGTTTAAAGGGAGTAGCAGTGGTTTGCTCTCCTGCGACATCAGCAGCATCAAACAGAAATAGGAATCATCAACAAGGCTCCTTTCAGATGATAACCTTTAAAGAATTGGGGGGAGGGATTTCAATCACTCGGGGTAATCAGAATTTAAACAATAAAATCAAAGGCGCTGAATTATTCAAGAGCACAAAGAACAAGATGAGTAGTAACATATACCGATTGTCTATGACACATACTGCAGAGCACGTCCGACTGTCATACATGAAAAACATGACTATATCAAGGCACCTAAATTTAACACTGATTCATGTTTATACCTTCCCACTATAGTGATCGTTCTAGACTTGAAGCTTGCACTGCTATATCATTATATTTTCCCCCAGATGCCTGTTTTGCAAATGTGACTTTGTTGTTGTTGTTGTTCCATTGCACATTTCAGGGCAGTGACCTGTTCACACTCATGTCAGATATGTGTCTTTCAAACATGAATGTGAACACTCCAGGCAGAAAGATCGGACCTGGGGCGATAATCAGGAATCGAGCGTGAAGCCCTGTACTGTGAATGAAGCCTTTGCTTCTAAGAGGACAGTCATTATTTTTAGGACTAAATGAGATTGTATGGTTGACAGTATCAAAGGCTGCTTTGGATGTTTTGCCTGAATCAGTATGCAGATGATGTGATCTGAAGCCAGACTGAAATCCATCCAAAAGGTCATTACATGCAAGAAGGTGCTGAGGTGAATAAAAACAGCTTTTTGAGTTCCCAATAACGGGAAAATTAGCAATGGGTCTGAAATGATTTCGCATGGAAGAATCTCAGCTTTTTCTGATTTGTCAAACTCAGACTGCTGGATCATCACCTTAACTAACACAGAACAAGTTCTGTGTAATTAATCTTCAAAGGTATTCCTTCACAGCCAATCTACTGACACAGAACTCTTTCAAGGTACATGCGGCACGTGTATTTGGATTAAAATTAAAATGAAGCAGATCAAAACAGATATCTGCATACTTATGCAGAATCCGTAGGCAACAGGATTTTGGTATATATGGTATATGGACTGCATGTATCGTGCCTTTCTAGTCTTCTGGCCACTCAAAGCACTTTTACACTACAACACATTCACCCATTCCCACACACATTCACACACTGGTGGCCAAGGCTACGATACATAGTGCCACCTGCTACTCAGTAAGCGTTCACACACACTTACTTACCAATAGAACAGAATTGAGAGCAATTTGGGATTCAGTTTCTTACCCAAGGATACATGCGGACTGGAGGAGCCGGAGATTGAGCCGCCAGTCTTCCTATTAGTGGACAAACTGCTCTACATCTGAGCCACAGCCGCCACAGTGTTCTGGTTTTCATTGGTGGTCTGTTTGTAGTCCCAGTAGTATTGACTAGTCATGTTTGAGCAGCAGGTTTACAGTTTATATGAGGAGGTGAAACGCATTAACCAAAATACAATTTTGAAACTCATACAAAGCTTTATGATATCTGTTTACAAAGATCAGGCAAAATGTCCGTTCCACAAGACGAAAGTCTTGGCCTGGATATCTGCTTGTTGCCCCCAGAAGCTCATCAGACCAATGGTCAGTGTATTCCGAGGTTGTACTACGATAAACCCCCAACCCTTGGATCCATGTAGCTCTGGAGAAGGGTAGCTGAGTACAGTTGGTAGTTGGACTAATCCACCAACCCAAAGTGTCAGTATTTGCCGACCTGGGAAAGAGGCTTAATAATTAACTATCCTTCTCTAGAGTTACATACTGTACAGCACCGTCCTGCAGGGTCTGCCTTCGGCTTCCTTCTGTCGATACTACACAACATAATCTTTGGGGGTTTTAACTTTTCCTTTTTAATAGGTTTATTTTTAGCAGTGTCTATCACACTAAAGATAAAGCCTGGTGATAATTCAGTGTTATTGGTTATGTGACAACAATTTCCCATAAGATCTTACAGCTCAGTTAAGTGAGCTGTGAGCGAAGTTTTAGGCTTGTGTAAGGATTTACACTCCAATTAATACCTTTCAAACACAAATGAGGTCAGGAAGATCATCATCCCCTGAAGCAGAGGCGTCAAAGCATATATCTTTCTCAGCACTTAATGCATTACATAATAAATACTGTAGGTTTGATAATAAAATGCCCTGTAAAAAGGATTTATATCAATCTATGTGCTACTTTATACGGCTTGAAATTGGCTTTTCCTGTGCTTTTGGAATATTCTGTCATTGGTGTGTCTACATGGGTGACAGGAAAGTGAATAAATAAATAAATACTATTGACTCTGTTTGCCATCTGCTTGTTTTGCACCTGTGGAGACTCAACAGATGTTGGTCAAGTGCTGTGGCTGGAGCTTGACCAACTCCAGAGGAGGAGGAGGAGGAGGAGGAGTGACTCACGGCACACAGTGCTGACTCAATGTGAGAAATGCAAAAAGTAGCTCTCTGACTGCTGATAGAATTACATTTTCTGATTCTGATTCTGATGAATAGGCTTGTTTTCAGCCAGCTGTGTCAGCTGTCCCTTTGAGTTGTGTGTTTGAGGCCTATAAAGAAATGATTGGTTTTAAAAGACGCAAGAAGGCGGGACAGTGTTGAGAAACAGGAGCTAGGATGTTGCACATTCAACCTCTGTACTTCCTGTTGATGTGTTGACTTTACTTATCTGCTGAATATCAAAAGCCACTAAAGTCCAAGTCTGGTTGAATTCTGTTAAGTAGTGTGCTCTTATTGCCAAACCTTCATAAATTTGAATACTGCTCATGCTGAGCTGATCTACATACATATCAAAGGCATCATTAGCTGCAGCTAGCTTTGTGTAGCTATCAGTCATGTCTATCAGGCTACATACAGTACACATCCTTTCCTTTGATAGCTTGCAGACAAAACTCAACCATTAACCTGATCTTAACCCCGATAAAACCTTATCTGAGGTGTGTGATTTTTAAATTTCCCCTGGGGATAATGAAGTTTAAGTTTAAATCCTGGCATCTCCAGGTCCTGTAGCTGCTATTATCTCAAAATCATATGGATTTAATAGTGTAATAATGATGTGCTCCTATAGAGAATCTTGAACGTAAAAGATAAGGAAATAAAAGACATACCAGGTGGCAATAGGTGGAGACTATTCAGAATCAAAGCTTTGTCTCCTGCCATGATTCAAGGAGCTGCGCTTCAATCCCTGCTTTTATCTTCTCCTCATGGTTCCTGGTTGAGTTTGATCTTTTTTCCGTCTCATCTATCTTTCTCTGCTTCACATTTTTAACCTGCTCTGATCTTTCTTGATCATGCCTCTTGTTTGTCTGGTTTCCTCATTGCTGTTTCCTTGAAAGTCTGGAGGGGGGTTTCCTATTTTTCTGTTAATTTTTTTTTTTTTGTGTTCATCAGCATGACATCACTGTAATGGAGCCCAAGTTTAAGTAGCAAAATAGCCCCTTCAAATCCCTGCATGTGCATTAGGGCTATTCTCCCCTATGGGTCAGCAACATCTTACTTAGCGCCCTTTCATTTTTGTAGATGACTGTAACCTGTCGGCATCTGCCAGTTTAAATGAATTCCTTCTCTTGCTCAGCCATAATTCCCCCTTGTCTGTGTTTTAGAGGTTAAATAACGTAATTCTAAAAATTGGCCCGTGCAATTTTGCCTCAGGCTTAGCGACATAAGTACAGCCATTACCTGTCTGATGCCTGAAACAAAGTTGTTTTTCTCAAAAGCTTCTCATCGCATACATGCACAGGAACTAAAAGTCTTTGGGTCTGTGTGTAATTTGGTCCATACAAACAGAACAGGTCTGCAGCAGTTCAGACCATATCCCAATACTTTTCCATTAACTCAAGCACACTGAGAGCAGACTCTGATTGACCATGCATGAGATGTTTGTGTCACCGAGACATAAAGTTAGAGAGAGAACTCCTCATTCTTTTCTGGCTCCACAGTCACATCACGCATCATTAAGCCAAAACATGATTTTTTCTTAACCTAACCCTGTCTCAGTTTGAAGTCATCAACATCAAGCGCTTGGATAAGGACTTGCAGCTTTAGACGCTGACAAAAAAAAGCTGTCTTTTATGTTGGCATGACATGCAGCCAGTCACCTGGCGGCGTCAGGGGAAAACGTGACAGGACAAGGATGGAAGTTAAGGTGGCAAAAGTTCAAGTAGGGTGGGTGGGAAAGTTGGTGGATGGGTCCAACAACTATGGACTTTCACCCGGGAGGCTGATGTTTGCTCTCCGTAAGATTGTAAGCCAATTTTTTTTTTTTTACCTCAACCCAGCCATGTGCATGTTAGCAAAATTAGACCATATGCGTTTGTTGTTAAAGGAAAAAAAAAAAAAATCAATTTCAGGTGTTGCAGTAACGTAGTGCTTTTACTTTGAAAGAGACTGTATGCAAATAGTACATTTCCTGTGAAAATGGACATGTATTTTGAAAACAGCCTGTGACAGGCTGAAGTTGACATGTGATGTTTCTCAAGTCAAGGATTCTTTCTTGGTAGGACAAGTCCTTCCCAGGAAAGATCCTACAGAGGCAAGGCAAGACTCCTTCCTAGCATTTAGTTAACACACATTGAAACAGGCTAAGGAGTGTCCCCAGGTGTGTGTCATTAGCCCTCAGCAGACCGAGGGGGTTCGCGGTACTGTGATAATTTTGGCACTCTCTAATGTTGTTGTACAATTTGAACAAATGTAAGAAGTGTATTTAGAGTCACGTGACTTTTAGGGGGAAAATATTTCTGGATTACACTATAAAAAACAAACAGGTAGGCTAAATGAACCTTTTTTTGGCACTCAGTGCTCTATCACTGCTGTAAGTGATTAATTTAAAAGCTTTTATGTTTTATTTATAATCACGGTATTTCAAAAATCTCATCATTTGCCAGTAGACACATTGGAAAGCGTAAATTATGAGGCTTCTGGCAGTATTTTTTATACTTATATGACAACAACTCATGGAGATATCAATACAAATAAATTACATATTTATCTAAATCCTGCCGAGCTCCGCTGGCAGGTTTAATTGAGGAGGCACCGCCTTCACTTACAGCAAATCGTGCACAAATAATTGTGGGTGCTTTATACTATGCATCCTTGAAAATTCTCTGAATGAGGGACTCTGTCCTCAGTAAGATTTGAAGGATCCTTGACATTAAAACGGTCCTTAGGTGGAATTTGGTGACGTAGCATCCTGGAAATTCAGCCTTTTAAGGATCCTTCCTTGACTTTAAGAAACACCCATGGTGTCCCCGAACTTCAACAACCAACACACCCAGGGTACCTTGAATGCCAAATGTGGACTTGGAAAGTCCATGACCAAATGTCAATATGTGACGAGGTCTGAATGAGGATGTGTTGCCTAATGTACGATTAATTTATTTTATTTTGGTGACTGGCATAAGTATGTGGTACAGAGATGGAACGCAGCAATATTTCTTATATACCTCTTGTGGTCCGATATCTGCTGTAGCCACGCAGATAAATTTGGTTTTAAGTTTCCAGGTTTTGGTCTCTCAGACCTTCTCATTTCAAAATATTGTCATTTATTACCTGTTTATAAAGCAGACTCCGCTTATTGGTGCCCAAAGGGGGAGTTACAGTTGTTACCAAATACAATACAACATTTTATCTTCTTACAACTGCATTATAGTCTCTTACAAACCATGTATTCTGTTCAACTTTGTCCAATTGGGGTGAAGGCAGAAATGTAAAAATCAGAAGTATCTGCATGACCAGAAACTAGAGATAAGTGATGAAATGTTACGTTGTAATGTGGGATCTTTAAAGTTTATGCCAATCTGCATGTGCGTAAATACTGTACACCACGTTCACATCCCCAAACTAAAATATTGGCAACAGCTAAAGCACGCCTGCTGTACACTCTGTTTGACAGAGGATTGTGAGGTTGGGATTTGGAAAGTGTGTTGCTTTCAAAACCAACTAAACTAAACATTTGTTTGGGAGGGCTGCATCATGTAAACAAATCTCTTCTCCTCTCTGTGAATGGATCAACTCAACAAAATGTAATTCCATGGCTTGCACTGCGAACTAGCACACTGTCAGCTATAATACCCAGTGTGCATTCAGACGCACTTGTGCTCTGATTGGACAATCAACAAATCACACCGAGAGTGTGCTCATGGTGTGTGAAGAGGATAGAAAGGCTCTCGAAAGTTCGAAATGAGCTGGTTGTTGCAGAGCAGTATGTCTGATTACACACACAGTCAATTAGCATTTTTATTAAGATAATTATTATTTTGATGTTACTTTTAATTATGCAAACTAGGGATGTTTCTAGTGGTGTCTAGGGTACACGTGAAAATCAGGGCTGGCAGGAAGTTAGATATCAGTTTGATGCGAGCAGTTGATGTCGCCACCTCAAAGACTGAAAGTTAAGAGACATGTCTGTCTGCTGGCTTGACTGTCGTTCTATTTACAGCCAGTTACATATTCATGTGATTTTTATTTAGACCTTCCAGTCAAAAATGTGTTTCTTTTTTCTTATGTTTATGTCTAAAATGTCAGACCTTGACGGCACTGACTTGTATCTGTGCAAAGTTTGTCACCAGAGAGGTATTTTTACATTCGTCATCTGATGGGGACAATATCTGTGCACTTACCTAAAACCTGATAATTGAAATTCACAGTGTGCAAACTAATTTAGGTATGACCCTAATAGCAAAGCCAATCGCTGTGTAATATGCAACACTTTCCTATGGGTGAATAGACTACGACACAGCACCTATAAAGACACCTGAAACCTCCACCACAGAGCAGACTTATTACACATATAACAAACATCTGAACACAATAAAATACATCTTTCTGCAAACTTCGCTTAGACCTTAAGTATAAGAGTGATACAATGTAAACACACTGTGACATCATACCAGATAATATCGTATGCCTCACAACCACTAACACAGTGTTAGCCACAGCCAGTTACAAGCTCACAAGCTAACAATACTTTAGCTAGTCGCCGGCGTTGGTGCACAACAGACTCCTTATTCGAGTCTAGGTCGGACCGAAACATAAAAGCTGCAGTCACACCACGTCAGGCATTGCGATGATTAGCTGCATGGTTGTGGGGAGGTGTGGGTGTGGGTTTGTCATTTAAATAGCCCATTTGTGTGGGATTGAAGGTTGGAGACCAACTATTGAAAGCCAATCTTCCCATCTTAAGTATATGTGATTTGTAAGTTTGTTTATGTTGCCTTTATCTTAGGCAGGGTCTTCATTTAGGATCCTTGTGACCTGAGGATAGATGCGCTTCCTGTGCCTGCCTGGCATATCTGATACCTTCTTCCCAACCTCAGCAGAGAGAAAAGGCTGTTATCAGGGTGGTTTGGATCTTTAATGAATCTCCTGGTCTTATTTTTGCAGCGCCCGGTGTAAACATCCTTTAGGTAGGGTAGAGCAGGGCTTATGTTGAGCTGAACAAATCACTCTTTGCAGAGCCTTGCACTCTTGTTCAGTGTTGTTTCTGTACCAGGCAGTGATGTTCCCTGTAATGATGCTCTTGATGGTGCAGGAGTAGAAACTCAGTATTTGAGGGGATACCCGGCATGTCCTCAGCCTCTGCCTTGCCTTTCTTACCGCTAAGTCAGTATGTGGTGTCACAACCTGGCTCAAGGCTGGACAAGGTGGGGAGATCAGACATGAGTCGTAATCAACTAAGTTCATTTATTAATTTTTTTAAGTTAACTAAGATGGAAATAAGTGTAATTATGAACTAAATGTAACCCAAACCAAATAGGGTGGAAGCTAGGGGAGAGGAAGACTGGCTGATACAACCAGCTTATATAGTCCTGCACTTGAATCTCCCTGTTGACCCAACTCCACCCACCAGACTTCTGAAGGGGGAGGCAAAACAGAGAGGGTCGTCACAGTGGCGCCCAGGTCAGGCCCTGGGTGATGTGGACACCAAGGTACTTGGGGCTGTCCACTGTCACCACCAACGACCCGTTGATATTAAGCGTTGTGTATCTCAAGTATTTGATTCTGTTTCAAGTTTATATCTTGGGCTACTGCATTTTTTTCAGCATCCCTTTCAGCTTCAACAATGCTGCTTAGACACACTACCCACATTTAAATGAAGTGATGACTGACGTTTTCAAAGCAATGCCTGGTTTGGTCTGAATGCAAATACGTATGGCTGAATCTTTCTGATGTTTACTCCAATGTTAGCCATCTTGAGGCACACTGCCCTTTCACCGCTCAAATCAGCACTACTTTCACATAATCAGACCTCTTGCCACATTTTGTTTTTTGCGTTTTGCCAGTACTGGAGAAAGTAGAAAGGAAAAGTGGTGTTTGGCGGGGCATGAGGCCAGATTCAGAATTCAGAAAGAGAGAGAAAGAGTAATCTGCTTCCAGCTCCTTTTCTGTTGTTTTTTTGGGTATTTTTACATACTTTAAAATCTGCCCTGAGGGGAACTTTAATTTTAACAGATTTGTAGTGGTGTTTTGCAACTCAATCACCACCATTGTATACTTCTGCAAACTATGGATACATTACATTTATATTATATTATGCTACATTGAATTCATACATCAAAACTTTATGTTTCTCCAACAACGCTGTGCAGTTAGGTTTAGGCATGAAATTACTTGGTTATGGTTAGAAAGAGATCACAGTTTTGGTGGTACAATCACGACTGGAAAAAGCTGTCAATGTCTCAGTTAAAAAACAAACCCATTTTGTGGCACTATTCCTGGTGGAAAAACAGCAACAGGTTGCTAAAAAAGATCCATGTTTGGTGACTAAAAAGCAGCTAGGAATGTAAAAATGACTGGCTAAAACTCAACTGTTTTTGTTGTTTGTTGGTCCAATACAGTGGTCTGCATCCCCTCCACCTCCTGATGACAATATCTGCTCATATACTACATCACTTTAGAAACATTTGTATGTCACGTATAATATGTACAAATATAACATGCTTGGTTTGCAGAAATATACATTCCCAACTTTTTTTTTGGCGATCGGCTTGTATTTTGTTCAGCCAATCTTATCAACAAAATCGACTTGCACAAAAACCTTAACAACAGAAACAAAATTGCAGGATGCCACAAAATCAATCAAACTGACATTCAATGAAAAAACGGCCTTCCCTTCATCCTAAAAACCTCCACAGTATTTTTGGAGGTCTTGTCAAAATACCTTGTCACGCAAGACCTGCTTGACAAGTCACTTGCCTTCAGAAACACCAGTCAATTAGCTGATGTCTGATAATGATGATACACATGGATCATCACCTCTTCATTCGTTTTCCTCTCAGTGCACCTACATACTTATTGTTAACTGGTGAGCATGTCCTTATTATGTCAGTTTCAATTAGCAAAACGCCTGGCACCAAAATAAATACTGATGACGGGATGTCTTTAAGCCCGCATATGGTCTCTGACAGTGACGCAAAATGCTTTCTCTCTTTTGAAGGTGGGAAATAGACAGAAAGAAAGGTGAGGTGTTTGATGAAACAACTGCTTTAATTGTCATTTTACAACACAGACCACACTGTAATCCTGGGGGTGAAAACCATTAAAATAGATCTCAGCTGTCACTCATGATCTTGTCTTATAAATGGTCTTTTAATGTTCAAATCATTCAAATTGAAATGTAGCAAGGGAATTTAATTTAATGGTGTATGTTACAGTTTTTAAACGTGTGCATGGGAAATGGAAATATCAAAGTAATCGCAGTCATTTCTTTGGATTCACGCTAGTCTCAAGTGACATGGAAATGCCTCAGTGCATGAAAGCACAATCTATTTGAGATTCAATGCTTACTAAGTAGATTCCAATCAGATGCTCAGAACAGTGCGGTGCTTAAATATACTCCTGCATGTTGTGCAATATGCTAATTGAACACTACGGTTCAATTTCTTTTTACTCAGCATTCACCGTGCTGATCAATACGGGACATAATTGCAGCACTTTGTAAAATTGTTAAGAAAAATACAGCACTAATATCATTATCATTATGACTCACTGCACTTCTGCTTAGGGACCAGGATATAAACCACACAGAGAACAGTCAGTGTCGCCCCTGTCTTCATGCTTAAATACAAATGTGTTTTCAGCAGGAGCAACGTATTGTTTGTCATGACAAAATAAGTGAATCATTCATGCATATATAGTGTGGGCCTAATGTGCAAACAAGCAGATGCAAAACTCAGTTCAAAAAGAAGAAGACAAAATGAAACCTGAGGTGACATCAGAAAATGGGTCTTCATTCTTAATACACAGATTGTTAAAAATGTGTTGCACAACCATACAATTCCCTTGATTTACATACTGAGGATTTTAATACACCGCCGCCCATAAGAATGAATAAGCATTGCATGAATCTTTCCAGAATAAAAGTTGGCAATAAGCACACACAGACATGCCAAGATACTTTCCCACTGGTTTCCAGACGAGCTGAACAAAATTACTAAGCATAATTCTGAGAGGAAGCAATACCAATTATAGAATATGTACAGCAGATTGTCAGTCATTAGATATAATGAGCTAACAAACCCTCTCAGTTTGAGTTGACTTGAGTTGGAAAGTCTGAATGCATTGGCAGATGCTGAGGATGAATCCTGTAGATGCAGCCATCTATTAAATTGATTCTGATTCTTTTGTTCCGTTAATCACTTTCATTTCTGATGCACACAACCTAAATGAGGAATGCTTTGGTATATTTCACTACATCTCTTTTTAGACTTCTCATTATGTTTGATAAAAACACAGCATGAAGCTTTCAGAAAAACTGCACACTGCTATATAAAGTTAGTGTGTGATCTTTCATTGCGGTTATTTGGTGATGTTTTTCATTTAGAGCGCTGATTTGCATTCAATTATTATTGTGTTCACGTGTGCAGTGTGATCACCCTGTGTATCCTGCATTCCTTTAGACTGTGGGTTATGAATATCCTCAGAAATTGATGTAGCAGGCACATGAGCGGTGGATGCAGAACATTACTCTGCGGGAACCGGAACAACGATTGTGGACAGTTTGAAGGGAAACTAATAGCTTGCTAATACATTGTTGATACTTTCACATAATATTGAAGGTACATCATGCAGGGACAGTCAGTTAAGGTTTGTAAATTGCCAATGAAAGTGACAGTAAAAACCAACCCTAGCGACCTTTGTCTGCTTGGCGTTTCGGCTTGCTGCATTTGTTTTTCTTTTAGCCCTGTGTCCATGATTTTCATGGTTTAATCTTGGGTCCGTGTTGCTTATGGTCTGGCACCATTTACGACATATAGATGGGCAACACCAGTGGCATAAGGTAGTTCCGATGGGCCCCAGTGCACGCTATTATGATGGACATAGGTGTGAATGTGAGTGTGAATGGTTGTCTGTCTCTATGTT
>JAPZEB010063278.1:0-16964 GCA_029783705.1 Chaetodon striatus
ACATCTATTGCTCGTCTGTCCGTCCTGGAAGAGGGATCCCTCCTCAGTTGCTCTTCCTGAGGTTTCTACCATTTTTTCCCCCTGTTAAAGGGTTTTTTTTGGGGAGTTTTTCCTTATCCACTGTGAGGGTCCTAAGGACAGAGGGATGTTGTATGCTGTAAAGCCTTCTGAGGCAAATTGTGATTTGTTATATTGGGCTTTATAAATAAAAATTGATAGATTGATTGATTGATTGATTGATTGGACACGGGGACTGGAGGAGCTGGGGATCAAATTGCCGATCTTCTGATTAGTGAATCGGACTCTACCTCCTGAGTCATGCGAAAGGTTCCGTTTTCTGAACCTACACGACATATTTCCACCATAATGTATTGTATTTCACTGCATCATGATGGTTTAAATTGTATTTGTTGCTGTGATGAACTTAACTTTTTTTTTAGCATCTCTCTTAAAGAAGATACGTCCATCTTTACTAACCAAGGAAAAGAGAAGAAATTAAATGCGGGACTTTACGTTCAAAATTCTCATTCACTCGTTATTCCTCAAGAGAAAAGAGACAGGAAGTAGACTGATTACTGACTGATTAGTGACACAGACACGAATGTCTTCAGTGGCCTTTATGTCAGTGGTGCTAAATTTGTGCTAAATGTATGCTCCTGTGTCTATTTTGCAAGTGTTAGTGGTGCTTTTTGTGGTTGGCTTTGGTTGGTGGTGGCATGTGGCTGCAAGACATTCATCATGATGAGGAAATCAACTCACCAGTCTGTAAAGTCTCCTCTCCTGCAACTTTGCTAGCTAGCCAAGTTGAGGTTTCTAAATGTAATCATCGGTAAACATCAAGGAAAGATGCAGAAGATGGGCTCCAGGTGAACTAGCATCCTGTTAGCCTGCTGCCTAAACTGGATAACATTTTTGCTGCATCACATTCCAACAGGATATCAAGAATTAGTAGAGAACTTTGGTGAGAAAAGGAGTGGAGACATGTGCTTTACGATGAATGACTGGTGTGATGGTAGGAATGTGAGGTGCTGTCCAGTTCCTGCTCTGGATCACTGCTACACCGTTCAGAGGCGGCTGCAGTGCAACACTACCCGTGTTCAGGAGCAGCAAACAATGTGGTCGTCCTGAGCTCCTTTCCCACTGCAGCAAAAAAAACCACTAACACCTGCTGACATATGGCTTTTTAATGTAATGGGAAAGGTGTCATGGTGATGTTTGTTTTGGTGTTTGGTTTTGTGTTTGGGGTTGTTCTGTGTTTTCTTTTTCCCCCTCCCTCTTTCAGTTTTTTCTCCCTGGCAGTGTGTGGGCAGCTGAGGGTGTGGCTGGCTGAGCAGGGCCTTCACTACGAAGCATACCTGATGCTCATCAGTAATCACTCCTGCCATAAAAGCCTGGTCAAGACACCACTCCTGTGCCAGATTATCCCGTTGTAGTCGTTTTCCAGTGTGCCTTGCCTGCAGTCTCCAGTGCTACTGTTTTTCTGGTGATCAGCCTCTGTGGATTTCCGGGTCAATTCGCCACCTCACTTGCAATGCCAGCCAGCCCTCAGCCACCACCTCCAGCCTCTTGCCTTTTTTTTCTTTGTTACATTATTCTTTTAATAAACACCCCAAGAACTGTCCTTGCCTCTGTCTCTGCATTTTTGGGATCCAAACACCAAAACTTAAATCTTAACAGAATAATCTGCCCAAGACATGGACCCCGCAGAGACAGATTACGGCAGGCTTTGGCGACACAAGGCACTTGTGTTGGCCAACTTAAAAAAGTAATCCATGATATTATGGACACTCTTCAGAACCTCACCACCAGTGTTTCCCAGCTTGGAGGTCGCTTGGATCAGGCCGTCACCTATATCTCCACTTTAGCTTCTCCAGTAGATCCACAGGCCTCTTCTGCTCCACCAGCTCCACCTGCGGCTCTTTCCATCTCTCCACCCAGCCTTTCCTGTGAACACTGCATCCCCACTCCAGCCAGGTATTTGGGTGAGTTAGGGACATGTAGCCAATTTTTGCATCAGTGTTCCCTAGTGTTTGATCAGCAGTCCCAGAGTTATGCTACTGATAGATCTAAGATAGCCTTTATCATGAGTTTATTGTCTGACCGGGTTTCCTCTTGGGCTTTAGCTGTCTCCTCCAATAATTCCGGTATCACACTTCCGGTATCTTATCACACCTTTGTCAGTGAGATGTGAATAGTGTTTAATCACCCAATTCAGGGTAAAGAAGCCAGTAATTGGCTCCTTTCCCTCCGTCAGGGCTCGGCTCGGGTCTCCCAATATGCCATTGATTTCCGCATTCTCGCAGCTGAGATCGGTTGGGATGAGATTTACAAAGTGTTTTTATTAAGGGGCTTGCAGATGATATTAAAGATGAATTAGATGCACGAGATGAGACCCAGTCCCTAGAGGAACTGATTTCCTTAGCCATCCGACTAGATAACCGGCTACGAGAGAGGTTTAGGGAAAGGGCAGGAAGTCAGAGTGTCCTCCCCCCGGCTTCTCTCACCAACTCACCACCTTCTGCTGCTGCTCCATTCCGTTCCTGGTTCCTGGACATCGCTGTCCATGACACCACCCCAGCTCCAGTTTTTAGATTAGATTTCTTTATTTAAAAAAAAATAAAAAATGGGACACACATATTAATGAACATTTCTATGTAAATATGTTTGAGATTGTAGCCAAGGCTCATTTCTGTCTCTAGTCCCATTGGCAGGTTGGTGTTCACAGAAAGAAAGGTAACAATAACAGAAATATTAGTATAGAAACAAATATGAATGAATCAATGAATGAATCAATGAATCAATGAATTAATTTTATTATTGTGTCATGCACAAAGTGCCCAGCCCAAACAGGCTTACTAGGCACCATTAATAAACAAAACAGGCCAGAAACCACAGTAACAACATAAATTACAATTAATGTTAAACAAATAACCTTTCCTGACGCTTCTTCCAAGCTTTAGAAACAAAATTAGCCAAATATTAGAAAAGAGACAAACAACAACAACAACAACAACAAAAAAAACAACATTAATAAAATTAAAGGCAATAAAGTTAATGATTACAGAGCAGACTTCTTCCACAGTTAGAGTGTAAATATTAAAGTGCAAGGTGCTAAAGTGCTAAAAGTGCTTAGTGCTTAATGGATTGCACATTGCTCGATTTCATGTTGTGTAAAGTGCTGGTTAAATTGCACAATACCCGTAACAAAGTTGTAAGGTCACATGAGGTTGCTCATCTGGTCAGTCATCAATAATAAACAGGTACAAGTGAGGTTATGTCAATCTATGGGAGTAGATTTGGTTGTCTGTGGGAACAGATTTGGTTAGTCCAGTAACCATGTTTTTAGATGTTTAGTGAATGATCTTAGGGTAGGCAGAGCACGTATGTCATTTGGTATTGTATTCCAAGTTTGGGTAGCACGATATGAGAACACTGCCTGTCCAAAAGCACTTTTCCTGAGTGGGACTAAGTAATCACCTCTGGAGTTTGCCCTGGTTAATCTGTTTTGGTTTGTTTTGGTTTTTTTTTTTTTTACAAATTCCTGAAGTCGGGCAGGTGCTAGTCCATGGAGGATTTTAAATACCAATATCAAATCAGCATACTTTATCATATTCTAGGATAGGTTTGGTTTTTTTATCTAGAATTTTTAGAGCTTGTTTGTATGTCGTTTCAACAGATTTTAGAGTGGTCTTGCATGCCAGTGCCCAGCTAGTTATACAGTAAGTCATGTGTGGCACAACCATAGCATTAAAATACACTTTAGCCGATTCAAGTGTTAGGTTGTTTCTAATATGCCTAAAATTGGACATATTGAATTTCATTCTATTAACAGTTTTCTTGACTTGCTGTTTGAAGCACAGATTAGAATCAATGATAACACCTAAATGTTTGTATTCATGAACCACTTCAAGTCTCATTCCTCATATCATCACATCTGGATCAACATCTTCAACATTCGCTTTCTTTGATATGAACATACAGACCATTTTTGAAATGCTAAGGTGCAGTTGAGAACACTGCATCCAGCTTGACACATTAATCATTGCCAATGACAATTCCTGTGCAGCTTGTTTGTTTCTTGCATGAACATACACAACAGCATCGCCAGCATATAACTGGCATTGTACATTGGGTGGACAGCTGCTTGAAAGATCATTTATGTACATACTAAACAATAAAGGTCCTAAAACCGAACCTTGTGGAACACCAAAATCGTTTTCATGGATGTTATGTTGTGTACTCTAACACACTGTTTTCTCTGTACCAAGTACGATTCCATCCAATTCATAGCATGTGAATAAAAGTTGAATTGGGACAGTTTAGTCATTAAAATCTGGTGATTAACAGTATCAAATGCCTTCCTAAAGTCGAGGAAAACCGCTCCTATTACACTGCCTTTGTCAATCGCAGACATAGCTTTTTCCAAAAAGAAACAAATGGCTGTTTCAGCTGAGTGATGTTTTCTAAAGCCAAACTGCATCGGATGAAGGGTAAATGGACCATGATTAAGGTGTTTGATTAGTTGCTCAGGTATACATTTTTCTGCTATCTTGGAGACTGCTGGTAGGATGCTTATTGGTCTGTAGTTACTAAGTTCTATAGGTGCTCCAGGTTTAAAGATTGGTGTTATTACTGATGATTTCCAAGAAACTGGAAAGACACTGTTGGTTATGGAATTGTTTATAACACTAGTAATTGGGACGATAAGTGCCTGTTTATGGTTCTTAAGGAACATCATATCCATACCGAATACATATTTGGCTTTAGAGTTTTTAAGACAATTTATGATTCTGTCAATCTCAAACTCAGACACAGTACACAAATCAAAGACCGGGGTGTTGTTATTCAATGCCATTACGGTGTGATCCTCAGAGTCTGAACATTGTGTTAAGTTCTTGATGGAGTCTACAAAATAGTTATTAAAGGCTGCTGCAATCTTATTTGGGTCATTAGTTCTTTCTTCTTTTAGGTGAATTTCCCTGATGCTCCTGCTTGCTGCAGCAGTTCCCGTTAGTTTCTTTTTGTTTGTCCAGCTCTCCTTGGCATTACCTTTTGCATTTTTTTATAACATCAATAAAAAAGGCTGCTTTTACTTTTCTGATTTCCTTAGTGACTTTATTTCTGAGTGAGGTAAAGATTTGTCTGTCATGTCTGCCTTTTGTTTTGAGAGCAGTCTTGAGAGCATGATCTCGCTGATTCATTAGTGACCAAATATCACTATTTAGCCAGGGCAGATGATTTTTTTGTGGTTTAGCCTTAACTTTTTTCATGAATTTACTTGTTGTGTCTTGGATAATCGTCAAAAATAATTACAGTTTTTGTCTACTTGATCGTGTGAGAGATAATCACACCAATTGATTGCCTCCAGAGCATTTTTTAAGTTGTTTATTTCACTTTTGGGTACTCTTGACTGCTCAAATGATTTACTGGAGGAACAGACAGACCTGTTTTTCAATAATTTCCTTGAAAAAAAGATCAAGTTTTGGTCAGATAGAACTGTGATCGGGTTGTATGTTTTTTTTTTCTTTCACTCTTATTACTAAAAACCAGATCTATACATGTTTCGGAAGATTTGCTTATTCTAGTGGGTCCTTTGATTAATTGTACTTGGTCAAAGCTGTTAGTTAGTGATTTAAGATGTTTGCAATTTGATTTGTCAATCCAATTTATATTAAAATCTCCAAATAAAATAACCTCTTTCTTCCAGTTACATTCAGTTAGAACACCCTTTAGTTCATCGTAAAAAGCGCTGGGGGTCAATGGAGGTCTATAGATACCAATCAGAGTGAAGGACATTTGTGGGGAGAGAGCTATGTTAAGCCCAATGCACTCTAAGTTATTTTCAGATAACCATTCTATTTGTTTACACATAAGATTTTCCTTCACATGAAATAACACTCCTCCACCTCTTTTCTCCGACCTGTCTTTTCTAAAGATGTTATACCCTGGTACATTTAGTCCAGCCATTGCAGAGTTTGCATGTAGCCAGGATTCAGTAATACATAAAAAATCTAAGTTCGATTCATGTAAAAGATGTTGCATTTCATTACATTTGGGCATAATACTTCTGATATTTAAATGTCCACCAAGTAGACCCCTTGGTTTAGCTTTTGGGTCCCATAACACTCGTGCATGATTCAGGGTTTGAAGGATTTTGTGTTCGTGGTGCTTAGTAACAGCTTTGTTTCTACATCGGTGAGTACTTGCTGCGTTACCCCCCTGGTGCGCCGCCGCTGGAAAGCCCGTCGCTGTTGTTCCGCCGCCCTGGGTCAGCGTGGTGGAGAGGGCTTCCAGCTGCTCAGCCATCCGCTGTAAGCGTGACCCTGCTGGAGAGGCCGCCACTGTTGTTCCGGTGTCAGGAGTCAGCGTGGTGAAAGTGACTTTCAGCTGCTGAGCCTTCCGCTGTAGGCACGACCCCGCTGGAGAGACCGCCACTGCTTTTCTGCCGTCCGGGATCAGCGTGGTGGAGAGGGCTTCCTGCTGCTCAGCCATCCGCTGTGAGCGCGACCCCGCTGGAGAGGCCGCCGCTGTTGTTCCGGCGTCCGGATTCAGCGTGGTGGAAGGGGCTTCCAGCCGCTCAGCCATCCGCTGTAAGCGCGACCCCGCTGGAGAGGCTGCCGCTGTTTTTCTGCCATTCGGGGTGAGCATGGTGGAGGGGGCTTCCAGCTGCTCAGCTGGCGGCAGTGGGCATGACCCCGCTGGAGAGGCCGCTGTATGTTGCTGTGTAGCTAGCTGTGATGGTTGAACTAGCCGTGAAAATGGCCTGGTTGTCAGCGGTGCCCCGGTGGGGTCAACTGTAATCCCCCCAGGTTAGTTGGTTTTACAGGAGATGGTCCAGGATTTACCTCCACATCGGCCAGCAGGAGAATGAGGGCAAGTTGCACGAGTCCCTGACAGCGACTGAGTGCTTGCATCGGGTCCCCCTCACGTGTTGCTGTTTTAGCTCGCCTAGCGTTCTGGAAATAGAGAAGGTGTTGGCTTGCTTTGGCAGGGACGTAGACCTCGTTGCACTCTTCAGATAAAATACTCGACCATATTAGGCAGAGAAGCAAAAACAAAATCACTACAGGAGTGAACAAAGACAGCTGAGGCAAGAATTTGTGTTCGTTGGCGGCATATATCGTCTTCAGTAGCGTACCTGCCGGACCTGCCTGCTGGCACGTCTGCTCGTCGGTCATCTTGTCGGCCATCTTGTTTGGTTTTGTTTGGAGGATTGGATGATTGAAGTCTGAAGAAACAAGATATGTTGGCAATTTATCAATTTATTCATTTAACAAACAGGAGTCTCAGTAGTGTGTGAAAGAACCATACACAGCCACAACAGCCTGGCACCTCCTGGTCACCAGCCTGGTCACACGCTGCTGTGGGATGGCATCCCATTCTTCAACTAGCATTTGTCGCAAGTCAGGCAAAGTGGTTGTGTTGGTCACTTTGGCATGAACAGCATGCCCACGCTGATCCCACAAGTGTTAAATGCAGTTGAGGTCAGGACTGCTGGCAGGCCATTCCATCCTCTCCACCCCCTAATTCTCAAGGTAGTTTCTGATAAACCCTGCTCTGTAGGGGTGAGCGTTGTCATCTTGGAGGATAGTTTGGTCCCAGACTGTGGAGATATGGGATTGCCACTGGTTGCAGAATTTTATCTTGATATCTCTCTGTATTGAGATTGTCTCCAATGATGACAAGCCTCATTTTTCCAGTGAAGGAGATGCCGCCCCACACCATCACACTGCCTCCACCAAAAAGATGTTACTCTATCTGTGCAGCAATCAGCAAAGCGCTCCCTGCGTCTTCTTCACACTCTGACCCTACAATCCAACTGCCATAGGCAGAATCTAAACTCATTGCTGAACATAACGTTCCTCCACATGTTCAGTGCGTGTGTTGCTGACACTAGCGCAAATGGGCCTGACAGTGAGGGGCAGTTATGGCAGGCCTCCTGACAGCTCTATAAGGCCGGAGATTGGCTGCATGCAGTCTATTCCGCATTGTCTGGGTAGAGAGCCATCAGCCATATCGTGCTGCAAACCTTGACTGCAAATCTGTGGAAGACTGCCCACGGTTCCTAAGTGCTGACAAGATGAGGAAACAGTCTTCCTGGGGTGCCGTCTTCTTGAGACACCCACTTCGCGGCCTTCCCTGGCATCCCCCATTATAAGGAACTTGGCCTTCAGATTGCAGATGGTACTTGGGCTCACTCCAAATAATTCTGCAACTTGGTTTTGCGGAACACCAGCTTGGAGTTGACCTATTGCATGGCCCTATCCAGATAAGTCAAACGTGGGCTGCCGATACTTGGAGCAGACACCAACTGACCACTGTAGCAGGGCCCATGCTTACAGGTGCTGATAATCAGGTGCCAATCTGATTGTCAGCATCTGGGGTTACCAGAAGCTCAAAACAAGAGTCAATAGCAACAGCAGAAAAAAAAGCTGTTTGACACTGGCAGAGAAGATTTGGCAAATTTTTAATAGGCGCAACCCACATACTCAGCTCTGCTGCTCATCCCACAATTGCATGTTCCTTACAAATGAGGCACCATCTAAAAGGGAAATAAACAGGCTTTCCAACTGTACAAGATTCATTGCCAAGAAGCATTGTTACAACAAAAAAATACTCTACCAAACACAAATTTCCTTATACTTTGTGCTTAGTCTATCTGATCTATCTATCTATGCTTAGTTTATATACATGGCTTGGGTAAAAATGGAGTACGTGCAGCCGGAGAGCAAAATTTCTTTTTCATTTTTCAGAATAAAACAAATGAAAAAGATGTGCAGGATATGTGTGGTATTTTGACATCTCAATCACTATTATTAAGCCACAATTCCCTTTATTTTGGAAGTCAATGGCACAAGTCGAACCTATCACATTCTTTACTAACGTGGAGGACTCCAGCCTGGCAGCCTACATCGAGTTCAAAACGCCCAAGAAGGATCCATCTCAGTTATGTTGGCTATGATTCCTGCTGTCTGTTATTTAAAAATGTCCTGATGGTTTTCGCAAAATATGAAAGAGTATTAGAAATGTTTGTAATTATTTATTGTAAAGGATATCAGAAATAACAAACCGCTGACATCACTTAACCTTTTTAAACCAGATTACTGAGAGTGCAGCTGCCACTGTGGGACAAATTTGTGATGAAAATATCTAAAAAAAAAAAATGTTATTGTAAGTTCCTACAGCTTAATGCCACTCTTAGCTTATTAAAAGACATTTAATCTACTGGAAACCCCTACATGGCCTATATGGAACCCAGCAATGTTGTTTCTTATCAGTGTTTGTGATATAAGTGTCATCCGTAAACTTTGTAGATGTGCTTAAGCTTGGTTGCTAAGAGTACCATGTTGGGCAATTTAAGTAACTGGCATAATAAGCTACCTATATACCAAATAACTGAAATGGCTATAATGTTGCTTCTGATAAATTTGGAAAGTTGATCTTATAGGCAGAACACATGCTGCGCTTTTTGCGCCTTCTAATTAATTGTTTTTAACATTGACACCCAGCAGGCATGCTCAAATTCCAGAGCAATGTGTTCCCAAGTGCCTATTTTTCAGGGCGTGACAGCTGTGCCCTGAGATAAACAGACTTTTGAGACGTAGCAGCACCCACTGCATGTCATATAACAAGAACCAACCAAACACATCTGTCGGACGTCTTTCCCTTTTTCAATAAATTTCAGTCAATTTCAATATGGAGAATATTTTAGTACAGAGCTGCCAGAGCTTTGTATCTGCTCCACAGACAATAGACCTACTCACAAACAAGTGCCTGGAAGAGGATCAGCTTTGCACTCATGAGGTTACTTAGACGCAACCTGCTGCCGCGTTCTTGAAAGCTAGCACCTGATCTTGCATTTTAAAGATGCTGCATGTCTAGAGCCCCTAAGAGTCTAAGTTCATGTTTGTGATGTCCAGAAATCCATCTTTTATCATGGTTAAATCATACAATCTTTCCTTATTAGCATTATCTGCATATATTATGTAAAACATTAGGTCAAAATTAGGAAAAAGCAATGTTCTGGCTTTAGGTCAACCTAGAAAGGAGAGTTTAGAGTTTATATATGTTATGATGTCTGGAAATTCATCTTTTGCCATAACTAAATTATGTAATACATCCGTGGATGTGTAACGGTACACAAAGAGGCTGCGACATGAGACTGGACATTTGTGTCACAGGTTTGGTCTCAGTTTTACACCTAATAATTAGGTGTTTCTAACATTAGCCAATGTGACATTTGATCCCATACCACCCCGACTCCCCCGCTGAATCAAAAAACGTACTTTTGCTGCTGTCACACAGATTAGTTGCTACTGACCCCTTTCTGTTGTGAAAATTTGAATTTTTATTTTATCTACCTGGCTGGGCAGCCCAATTCAACCAATGCATTAGCTTTGAGCCCCAGATGGCAATGGCCAGCCCAGTTTAACCCCTGGTTACGTATGTCTGTGCAAGTGTATGTGCACAAGCCTGCACTTGTGTTTTGGGTGAGGGGAGGGACCCAAGAAAGAAATACTAACTCCTTGACTGCCTTGGCTGCCTTGGAACCTTGATAAAGGCTTCTGGAAACACTGCTTGCAGTGACATTTGGTGGCATTGCCAACATTCTTGATGGAATATCTGGAAAATGCAATAAAGACAAAGACAAGGGAATGAGGAGAGAAATGAAGCAACCTGGTCTCATTCTAGTTTCGTCAGTAACCAGCACTTGGTCAGTGACTTCCGGTGTCACTGAATATATGCGGCCAGTTGCTGTTATTGTTAAATGGTACCTGGTGGCGTCAGGAGGAAACACGGAGGGACAACAACAACAGTTAAGGGGCAGAAATCCGAATAAGGCGGGCAGGAAGGGTGATGGATGGGTTCAACAACCACCAACTTTCACCTGGGAGGCCAGTGTTTGCTTCCCATATGATTGTTAAGTCAGTTCCTGTTCTTTTGTCCTAAACCTAACCACATACATGTGTTGGCTAAACATGGCATAATCACGTTTGTTCTTGAAGGGGAAAAAAAAGTCAATTTGTATTGTGTAACTAGGTAGTGCCTTTATTTTGAAAGAAACTGTATGCTATTTGTACATTTCCTGTGAAAAAGGAAGTGTATTTTGAAAACAGACAATGCATGTATGTGTGTGAATGTGACACAGTGTCCCAGAATGTCAACTAAACATCAATTAAAGTCTGTCTAGGGGTAATTTAAATAAAGTCATTGCTGTTTTCCATAATCAGTGATTTCTTAACTGAATTGGGCCAATTTTTTTTTTACCGTTATTTAAATTCTCACTTGTTTCACTGATTATGGTGTTGTTATTAATGATTTTGCTAACAAGAGTAAGGCAATGAGGCTGTGTGAGGTTTTTATTGCACTATGCAGTATCCTACCAAATAAAACCTAATCAAATCAACCCTCTCTTAGGTCTGATGAATTTTGATTCTCTTCTTTGTGCTACCTAATAATAAGCTAATTATTGTAACTATGCTAGTTGCCCAACATGTTATTAGGCATGCTTGCTATTAGCAAGCAAGCTTAATTTCATCAACTAGGCCTATAGATGGCATTTCAATTATCAGGACACTGTACTTTATATTACACTTCATTTGATGTAACAGATTTATTTATTTACTAATCCATTTTTAACCAAGTAAGTCCCGTTGAGATCACCAATCTCTTTTTCAAGGGAGACATGGCCAAGACAGCAGCATAAGAAAAGTTACAGCCAAACACAATAAAAAACATTAAAGATATACAATAACATGTAGAAATAATACAACATTGCACAATAACAAGAACCTACCAATTCATTCATCCTTGTACTTATGAAAGCTTTAAAGTCAGGCAAAGAGACCAATTCACATAGTTTCAACTCTTTTTGAAGATTATTTCAAGTGAAAGGAGCAGAGCACATAAAAGTTTTTTTTCCTCCAGCCCAGTTCATGCTCTGCAACAGACAACAAAACTAAGTCCTGAGATCTTAGACTACAGCTACAGTCAGTTCTCTGTTCAAAGTACAAATTTATGGACGGTGTTTACCAAGTATGGCTTTATTAATGAACAAATACCAGTGACTGAGCCCACAAAAGGTAAAAGATGGCCAACCAGCCCTGGAATAAAGCGTACAGTGAAGAGTAAGGGCTTTACAATTTGTAACACAAATAATGATTTACATACTGTTACATCCAATACAGTCACGGTGTTTCTTTTTCCTAATGGCAGATAGTTAACTTCATCAATAAAAATAATGAACTTTAACATAGAGTTGTGACTTCAATGTGTTTTACTGTCATTGACACAGATGTACTGGAGGCCATGTGCACTGTGGCCCTGTGACCATGTTCACCCCCAACTCCCCCTCCTGAATTTTTCCCCACTCTCATGTGGTCACCCTTGTCAAAATACAATACCCCCATCCTTAATAAAATTCAGCTATCACAAACACGATGTCAGGCTAAGTTAATGTAAAAATGTAACAAAATAACTATTTCACGAGAAAAAACACAACACAATATTAGGGAAAGACTGTGGGTATGATGAATAAACAAAACAAAACAAAAAAAACTAGAATTAATGCCCTGCAGTTGAATATCTCCGTGCAGCTTTACAGATACCCCCCCCCCACAACACATCTATCCACCACCCTGACCTCTCCAGCCTTGCTACATATAGGACACACTACTTCCTGCATTAGTGCTGGACATCGGCACTAGATGTAAATTGAAAGGTGCATAAACTATTGAATTTACTGTCAACCACCATTATCTAGATGCTTTAATGGAATACTGCCAAAACATGCCATACACTGGTCAGATGTACCTCGTCAGCTCATGCGAGTTGCACCAGCATGACTGACTTGGAGCTGTTTCTCTCAGCAGGTAAAGCATTCGCTGGTGCAGTGACTATAAACACTGTTTCTGATTACCATAGGATATGTTGAGGAAAGCACAAGTGATCTCATGTAATGCCTTAATCAGGATCAGACATTTTCTGTCCAGTAAAGAGCCTTAGCCCATCCAGTCTAGACTACAATACATCAGCCAGCTCTCACTGGTCTAGGCTGAATTTTTCTTTCACTTACAGATTTCCTCTTGCAGGGTAACTATTCCCTATGTACACCTTAGCATGAGATAATCTGTTTTTCAGAATCTTTGTGCTCCATGTGTGTCAGCTGTCAGTTGTATTTAGATATATTAGAAAATTTCAGTGCAAATGTGCTCTACTGTGATGCTCACAATCTAAGCCCATAGCATGCCACATGACTGACATGGCAGGTACCTGTATAATTCTTCTTACACAGCCGAAAACACTCTGATATCCACAGGAATCTGAAGTGTTAATCAGTGGCAATCAGTCCCCCTCTCTACAATACACCTAGTGATCTGCGCTGATCATGTTTTTAGTGGCTTACACCACCCCTATGGTCCATGGATGTGCCATCCCAGGGGGCCATTATAATGATGTGATAACATCCCACATGTTTGTACGAGCTGATGCTGCAGGAAAGCAAAGTCACAATGAGCTCCACATCCTCACCTGTCTTGGCTGTGTGCTGCACTATGAGAGGAATCATGTTTACTCAGCAGCAAAATGAGATGGAATGACAAGAGCAACTGCAGCAGTAAAGCATATCGCAGAATTATTTCTGAACTGGTGCTAATTCAGAATGTTGTGATCAGTTGATTACTGGTTTTATAACTGTAACCAATGCAGATAACGTTCAATACATGACAGTGTAGGCTTTTTGCAGGAAATATTAAAACCATCATGATAGTCCATATGTGTTAACTCCTTACATGTTGTTTTCACATATACTCATGAAATGCTATTGTTCACTGCTCAGGATGGAGGTAAGGTGTAAGGAGCCATGGCCTGCATGGATAACCAATGTCCCCTAACAAGTGGCAACAGGCTGGCACATATGACAATGTCCAAAATCTTGTAGTTTGCACCCAAAGACAATTTGAACATTGATGCTGTGGTATCGCTTTCTGTTTACAAAAACATCTTCGTTTTGAGCTGGTGCGATAATGCAGATGTGCGTCCCATCAATGACACCTACAACACCAGGGAAGCCCGCAATGTCCATAAATGCTCTTTTGTGAGTCTGCAAGGTGTGGACATCCAGTGGAAAATAAATTAACTGTGATACCATATGAGGCTGTGAAAGCGCTGTAATTGTTTGTGTGATCACTCTGCTGATGGAAGACTGAGATAGACCCAAGTCATCACTGCTGCACTGTTGCATTTTTCCAGTTGCCAAATATCTTAGCGTTGTGATCACTTTCATTTCTGACATTATAGCGTTACTGCGGTCGGTGGGGGATGTGAGCGCATCTCTAACAAGATCAACCACAAACATTTTACCTGCACGATCTAATCTGTAGCTTTTCACTAACTCACTGTCATCCAGCATTATGAGTGGATTTCTCCATTTTCTTTGTTTTTTCTCCTCTGCTTAAGAAACCTCTTAAAAGTTCTTCTCCCTGCTCCTAATAGTTTTTCACCTTAGGAGCTCTTTTAAGGGCTAAGATGCTCTATGAATAACTTTTATCTTTACAAGGACCTAGTCTTAAATTTGAGGGGAAATTCTAAAAAAACGTCCCAACTCTCAGAATTTTCCTAGAATTACGTCACTACGAGCAACTCTTAGTACTAGGAGGCTTTGTGAATACAGCCCCTGGACTTCAAGGTCAGTGGATTCACATGTGATTATAACTGCACATTATCTCACAGAGAACTGGCGACTGCTGTCTCATGTTCTCCAAACTAGAGCAGTGCACCAAAGTCACACTGGAGCAAACATTGCAGACTTCAAGACTTGCAAAACACAGCACAAGAATGGGGGATTGTGGTTGTAACAGACAATGTTTTTAAAATTGGTGTTGCCATTCTGTTAGCAGGATACCTGCTTGTCAAGTGCTTAATTTGGCCTTGCAGCGGGTGTTAAATCTGCCAACAATTCAGTTTGCCAGGTGTATGCAGCATTTCTGACAGGTTCTATGACGGTGTTGGTCAGTCTGTTTGCACTGCATCACATTTTGCTGCAATAACAATGATTAAAGTCAAATGTACAGACTGAAAACTTTATCTTATACAGTAAAAATGATTCCTTTTAGGACATAATTTGCAATTATAAAAAAGGTAATAAGTCGCAATATATCTCAATATATTGTATCACAATACTCAGCATATCACAATATCACAATGATTTTGTATTGTGACCTAAATATCGTGACCCTGGATTGGATCCTGGGTCCTCTGGTGATTCACACTCCTACTAGCATGTAAGTGTGAGACTGATGAGGAAGGATGCTGTTGATGTTGGACAGGCACTACCCTTTGTGTGAATTCCTCCAATGCAAAAAACATTAAAATGAAGTAAGACTAAAGGGCAGCAACAGCACTGACAATGTGAGTGTAGGACTATCCCCACATATGTTTTTTTTTAGTCAAACACGATGAATTCACCTTTTTAATAGTACTCCATCCAGACACTAACTTTAAAGAACGGATAAAACACTGAACAATATGACTGTGGTCCGTTTGATCTCTACCTTAGCCAAGATATGACACTACAATCAAATATGATATCCACTTAGGTGTGCTACACAACTAGATTGTATTTCACCATTTTTGTGGCATAGCTCGCCTACGGTGAAAATCAAACCATACTCATAGTGTTCAGTATTTCAACTTCGTTTTCAATGGAGAATGATAAATCGCAATAGTAACCCAGGATTTTATGTCAAGTATTAATCCAGAATTTAAGAGGGACCATGTATAGTTCAAAACACAAACATAACTATTTGATCTTGATTGGGATACATTATACATTGAGCAGATGTGTTTTGTTTTGTTTTTCCAGGACAAGACACTTACACAAATTGATTATTGGAAAGTACACAGAGAGACAGAGCTCACATAGCTGAAGTAACTCTCAGTAAGTGGGTTTGTTTAAAGGAGGTTTAGATCAGAGATGATGTGTTTGAATTCTGTTCAAGGCAGCACATTCAACTTTTGAAGTTGAATGTGTTGCCTTGAAGTCTACATATTACGTGCTAGGTATCCTTTTGTGTCTAACGCTGGGACATCAACATCATGTGGCTAGGTTTAGGAAAAATAACATCATGGTTTGACTCCACATTCATACAGGAAGTAACCACTGGGCTTCCAGGTAAAGGTCCAGGATTTGCTGGATCCATCCGTCTTCCTTCCCACCCACCCTCTAGAGACTTTGCAGCTCCTTATGTTACTTCATCAAACTGACACCATCCAGCAGCGCATCATACTACTGTGGCAAGTGTCATCCGGCTGATCAGCAGTGTGTGATAACAACGTGAAAGGTTCTGTCCGGCCACGTTACAGCCATCCGGCTGGGTATTACACCACCATGAAAGGTGGCTTTTGGCATCGCTGTCTGACGCCAAAAAACGCCTTTGGAATGAGGCTAGGCTGGCACTGCTTTTTGGCGTTTTTGAGGAAATTCAATCAAGAGACATCTGTCAAGCTCATCAGTTAGTACTTAAACTCGTTTTACAACTAACAGTGAAACATACTGCAGTGAAACATAGTGCTTGAAAATACACTCACAAGCACAAATCCAACCAGTGTGTTGCTCGTCCAAGAATGTTTTTCTATACCAGTTATTCCCAGTGACTAGCTTGCGACTGTCACAAACTAGCTCACTGAATGTGACATGTAGGGAGTCCACACAAGAGATTAACCTAAAACAAAAATAATTTAATAAACTAAAATTAACTTAAATAACCAATGGAGTGTGTAGATCAGCAAAGTCAGTTATGAAAGCCATGCATGGGTGCGTGTCAGGTGTGCTGTGGAGGTGTTGAAGATGCAACCCAAAAGCAATGATGCCTGGTGGATGTCAACTGTAAGAGGGGAGAGACCAAGTAAGCAGAGGAGGCAGCTTTTATAGCCTGGAAGCCCAGGTGAGCCTAATCAAGGAAACA
>JAPZEB010063287.1:0-16957 GCA_029783705.1 Chaetodon striatus
ACAATATAGAGCGCACATTACATAAAAGGTATTTAAGTGTAACAATAGAAAAAGTGCACAATAAGAACAACATTCAACCAAACATTATGATGGAAGTATATGATGGCCATTTCCATGTTCAATTATGTCTCTTAAGTTGCTGCACCAATGTTTGCTATGATGGAATGTGTTACACAGATTTGGTGCTACATTTAAGCATTACCACTTGAGAATTGATGAAAATGGTCAAAAATCCTTCCAAAATATCACATTTAAACACCAAGACCTTGAGGAACACTACACAAAAATACTTACTGTGGTTTGGGATCAAAATTGTTGATATGATTGATATATCTATGAAAGTCACCCATCTTCTGAATGTCTGAGGTCTCTAGTTTGTGCCTGTAAAGCTTTATGAGGTTGTGATTATGCTAGAGATCACAATATGTCATTTATTACAGTAATTAATAATTGTAAGCACACATGAATACAGTTGGGCTCACTGAATCCACAAGAGTATCAGCTTTCCAGACATACCAAATTTATTCCATTCCATAACTGTGTAGGGACTCTAGTATGCAGAAATATTCAAATACAATAGGTGAAAATGACACATTTGTACTGCTTGAGAAAAATGCATGGGTTTTGCCCCAGACTACATGGAACTAGCATAAAGTGGGCAGGTCTGTAAAGGGGAGACTTGTGGGAAACCCATATCTTAAGGAGTGAGGTCAAGGGCTGGTACCAATGGATTTATTAGGTCGTCTAGTTTCATCTGATACCAGTATCTTTACTCTCACTTTAAAACTCAGCCTGCTACAGCCTCTGAAAGATGGCAATGTCTGCCAAAGATGTCGGAGTTAAAAACCATCAGAAATCCTCTCAAAATATGCAAATTCTAGCTACTTAAAATCAATAGAAGATTGCAGTATTCATTTTGAGACATAAATCAGCATATGAAATCAATACCAAGACAACTGGAATATTGAAGTTGTAGTAACAGTTTAGTCAGTTACAGTTTGCATCCATATCTGTGAAAGCATGAACACACAACCTACCTTCACACAACCTACCTTTGACCGGCAAATTCAATCAGTTAATTTTTTAATCTAAGTGGACATCTGTGCTAAATTTGAGGAAACTCGCTCAAGGCCTTCTTGAGATGTCGCATTCATGAGAATGACACAGATGCAAGGTCACAGTGACCTTTGACCACCAAAATGTAATCAGTTCATTGCTGAGTCAAAGTGGATGTTTGTGCCAACTTTATAAAAATTCCATAGAGATACACAAGACAGAAATGGTCTCAGTGACCTTGACCTTTGACCATCAAAAGCTAAACTGTTCATCGTTAAGTCAAAGTGGACATTTCTGTTGAATTTATATAAATTCCTTCAAGGCGTTCCTGAGATTATCATGTGGGATGGACAGACGGCCTGAAAACATAATGCCTCTGACCACGGTGCTAGCGCTAGTGTGGAGCCACATAAGCAGGCTCATTATGTTCAGTAGAGCAGAGGACTAAAATCACCAAAGAAACAACAAGGCTAGAAAAAAAGGCAACATTATCACCTGAGTGATGACATTTTTGAATAGAGTCCTGTTTCCTACTTTGGAAACACTGGGGCCTAAAGAGGAATGAGGGATACCTAATAACTTTCACTTTGATTCTGTTTCATTTTAATTTGACTTCTCTGACCTTTCCCGCAGACAAATAAACTAAATCTGCTCTTTCTTTCTGGCCCACAGCAGATCTATGTCTCTTTGGATGAGCAACTCATCCGGTATACATGTCACATACAATAACCAACATGATATCACCACAATGTCAGATGTGTCACAATGTGTAAATGTATTACATAAGTGTCATGTTCCCTGTGTCAATCAAACACACATGATGTAAGAAGCATCCAGGTCTAGAACCTGGAGAGATTTTTACTGCCTCTCTGCATGAATCTCATCCACATTGCAACACAAAGCAAATAATGTATGAGCTTCAGAGCAGCAAAAAGAAAGAGTGTGTGTGCAAGAGAGGAAGATTATCACTGTGGAAATGTTTTCTGTGTAGACAGATTGGACAGAACACACACACTCACAAACACACACTTCAGCATAAATTGTCTATCCAATGCAGAAATGACTTCAGACAAGAGTTATGTAATCAGGGTGTATTTGGTAGATGCTAGAATTTACCCACCGAACGACAGTGTTCTGCAGATCCCCACCCTTCTGTGATGCAATTGTTTTGTACTAACCCTAACCATGCCCTCTTTGCCCAATCCCAAACCACCTACAACCTCGAAGCACCAATCACAGACCATACTAACAGCACAGTAGGGCAGGATTAGATAGAACACTCTATTTGAAAGTAAGTTATAGCATTTATCAGTGTATTTGCAAAAATGGTCCAAAAATGGACTGGGGGACATAGGGATGCATTTGGGTGAACAGACAAGTGCATCCCATAAGCAAACAATGCCGTGATGAGATAAAATATTCAGGAAACACGATGTAGCTGTCTGGACGGGCATATCACTCTGCAAACGTCTTGCAGCACCACAGCAATATTAGCTGTTCCCTTCCAACAGGCTAAAAGAAACATGCATGCATGCATGCTGAAATTCAACCGTGCCGTTCTGTCTGGAGATGCAGTGACTTAAACCACAGGTGAGCAAGCGAAAGTATGAAATATAGCCCCAAGCGGCAATTCCGGAAGTTCAAGACAGCACGACCTTTAAAACTTGAAAGTTGGGTAGGATCAAGACCTTTGACAGTTCCAGCATTAAAGATTACCAACAGGATTTATGAAGACCAGACAAATGCTCATTCATTTGCGTACAAATCTCTACCGGGCCACATTCTTCTTTGGAAACACTGTTGCTTCCTATTGGTCGATTGCGAAACATTTTGGGGACATGCTATAATGGCTTAGTAAAAAAAAAATCTGAGTTGAGTGATGTTTGTACAGATCCTCATTGACTTCTGGCCAAATATTGTGAGAGGCCACTGTACTTGTTTCGAACTGGTGCCGCACCCTATTGACTAATTTCAAAATAATTTAACCCTTGTGGGTTATCATTATTATTTAACATACCCTGTCTGTATTGAGTCTGATTGGTATTATCCAACACCCATTTTTATATTTGTGACACCCCCCTAATGGTCAATTTAAATGACACTTTGAGGGTATGATGTTAGTGAGTATGTAGACAATCTCTGCAAGTTCTCTGCTGATTGGATCAATGGTTATAAATCTAAGCATATGTCTGTAAAAATAAGTCTGTGACCGACTGACTGACCAACCATGACTGATAAGCTAAGACCAAGCTCTCTGAGCTGTAGCTAGGTAACCGGAGAGTTATTTCTCTATTTATTCAAAACACATATTTGCAAACCATGTTGATTTTGTTGAACAGGTTGTATTCCTGCAGAATACAGTTAAATAACAGTAGATAGTGTAACAGATAACACAGGAGCATGTTCTATCGGACACTCCAACTCTTCATTCCCTCAAGGGTAAGCACTTTCAAAACTGTTTGCCACTGGTGAACACAGTGAGAATTTACATGTCAAAGTTCATCACAGTTGAATGAACAAAAAAGGTGTGTGCAGATTTGATTCCCCTCTATGAGCAAATCCTTCGATCACAGCAATTTGATGTAAAGTAGCTGTTTTTATTACAAAATGTTGCTCTTTTCACTGCTAGTGTGAGCGCTTGATTGACTGATAGCTGGAGCACTTCCAAAGCTTGGATCAAAGAAGTGAATTCTGTGACCCACACTACATACTTTTCCTTAACTTTACCAAGTAGTTTTAGATGCCTAAACTTACCCAAGCCCTACCTATATAGATGGCAGATCACCATCACTTACCAAAAGCCGGACATTCACAAATGGAACAGCCTGTTCTTAAACTTTACATGAGAAGTCTTTTCACCTATTTTAAGTTTAAGACCAGGTTTGTCCCCAGTCCTCGTCTTGAACTCACCTGCAATACTCTGAACACCAGGTAAGGTCAACGTTGGAAGGAACCAGCAACAAGATGGTTGAATTAGTCTTTCACCCCTACAACCAGGTCACATGACTGATTTGCCTGACAGGATGCTAAAGACTTCCACTGGAGTCCTCTCTGACTTTGCTCTGCCCAGATACAGTTCAACATCTTTGGATCCTTTGGATGCTCTACCTTTCAGGTGGTGCCATCCTGACAGGTCAATAATGTCCCTGACCCGGCAGAGCTGTGAGTCACAGAGTTTGTTTCACCCATCAACTCTTGTTTGGGTTAGACTCCTTGGTCCAACTTCCACAATAAGAAACTTGAACCTATAATACCGGTACATTTTTAATATGATGTGAAAAATTCACATTGTGATACTTGTGATATTCCAGCTTGATGACATATTGACATCATACTGTTAACCATAGCAGCAACAAGGAAGACTGAAAGCAAAATTATTATTGACTCCAAGGTGGTTCCAAACAGAGGAGAAGCTTCATTAATACAGAATAAACTGTGGCTTCATTAGGCCTGGGTGTCCTTTATGTTTTTCTGAAGAGCCCCAGAGTTACTCTCCCTACAGAGGATACTATCAAAAAAAACGTGTCAATGCATTGTTCCTGTGTGCTCCAGCAGCACTACACCCCTGCTCTTGCTTGACAGGGACTTAATGCACAAACCTGCTATTTTTCAATATTCCACTGTGAGAGACTGTCACTCAACTTTTTGTTCTGTCGGTGTGCAACCCCATTCTGCTGATGACAAACCAGGTGCACGTAGGTCTGTCCACTTTGAAATATAAATATATTCTATAGAAAATATATAATTTTGATGCACCTGTTAGGTGTTTTACCGGTGGAGGACATAACAACCTATTGTCACTCAGTCTGTTCTTAAGATGACTTGGACAGCCATGACATTTCAGTGAACTTCTAAAAGCCTCTTTGAGTCCAGTCAAGTTCTCCTGTCTTTAGGACATACTACACAATATCTATGCCACTTGGAAATAAACTTATAATCAAGTCAGACTTGAATAGAATGGCTTCTGGCAGCCAGACTGCCTATTAAACAGTGAGTCCTCTGGATGAAGAGCAGGTTGCAGATAAGGAGACAGTTTCACTCATTATCTTCCCAGTGAGGAGATGAATATCCTCGGCATATTTGTCTTTTCAATAGGAAGGGCTTTTCTAATCTCTACCATAATAAGCCTCTCTTCAACTGTCTCACAACACACGTATGCACACAGACGCAGACTCACACATACACATACAAACACTGACACTGAGATTGTTAAATTTCATTCAGAGTCATCTGAGAGTATGATTAATCTGACCGGACTAATTAAAAGCGTAGTGGGTTCCTCTGGCCCTGCTAAGAGCAGGTGAATAGCACTGTGATTGTGTTTGCTTTGGTCAGGGGAACAAAAGGGCCCTGCAGGCTAATCGCTGTTGGAGAGCTCAATCACACATCCCACTGTGTCATCAACAAGAGCCACTCAGTGAATTCAGAGATAAAGCACACTCATGGGGTTTCTGGGCCTTTTTCCTGATTGTGTCTATGTTGAAAGTCCACTTAAGGTCCTGGGAGTTGGTGGATCCCAGCAACCTGAAGTTTCTGGATCCCTGTGCCACAACAGGCATAGGCATGTTCAGTGTGGTGATGGGGGACCGTGTTGGGGGCACATCCTCATGCACCGTTTCAGAGTGTTTAGCTTCAGGTAGGTGTGACCGCACCAGAGGGTCAGTTGTTTAACCTCCTGTCTCTATGCAGACTTGTCACTGTCCCAAATGAGACTGATAACTGTTTTGTCGTCTGCAAATTTTCAGAGTTTAACAGACAGGTCTCCTGAGGTAGAGTTAGCATAGAATTAGAAGAGTGGGGGGAGCACACTTTACTAGGGGGTGCCAGGGCTGAGGGTTCAGGTGCTGGATGTGATTGTCCCCAGCCTCAACTGCTGCCTCCAGTCTGTCAGGAAATTTTTGATCCACTAACTGGTGGAGGCTTGGGGCAGTGAGCTAGGTGAGTTTGCTTTGAAGGATGTCTGGGATGATGCTTTTAAACACTGAGCTGAAGTCCATAAACAGGATCCTTGCATATTTTCCTGGGGAGTCAAGGTGTAGGGTAGGTTGTAGTGCAGTCCCATGATGACTGCATAGTCCACTGATATCTTTGCCTGGTAGGCCAAATGCAGGGGGTCCAGCAGGAGTCCTGTGATGTCCTTCAGGTGGGCGCACCAGTCTCTAGCATGAACGTAATGTGATGGTTTCTTGGGAACCGGGATAGTAGTCGAGCATCTGAAATGGGAGGGGACTTCACACAGCTCAAGTGATCTGTTGAATATCTGTACAAAGTTGGGGGCCAGCTGGTCAGCACAGACTTTAGGCTGGAAGAAGACACGTTGTCTGTGTCTTGTGCTTTCCTTGTCTTCTGTCTGTGAAAGACCTGACACAGATCCTGCTGACAGATCCTGGAAGCAGGTGGGGGATCAGTGGGGAGGGGTTAGGGGGTGGCAGGGGATGCAGGTGGTTGTTTAATGGTGGAGCAAGGGATGTAGTAAAAACATTCAGGTCGTCGGTCAGTTGGTGGATCTCAAAATGTGAGGGGATTACATCCTCTAATTGATGATGTCCTGCAGGCTCTCCCACACTGAGGTGTTTGGCTGAAAACCAGTTTTTCAGTTTTTTGTTTTTTTTTCAGAGTAGCTCCTCTTACTCTGACCTTTGTCCGATTGTTTCTGCCCTAGTTGTACAGGAGTCTGTCCCCAATTTTGTAAGCTTCCTCCTCAGCCTGGTGGAGCTGTCTGAGTTTTGCAGTAAACCAAGATTTGCTGTATATATATGTGCAAAATGTTTTAGGCGGCTCACACATGTCCTCAAAAGAACTGATGTAAGATGTCACAGTGTCAGATAGTTCGTCCACATCTGTAGCTGCAGCCAGTGCATCCAAAACAGGTCTGTAATTCCAGATTTGCCTCACTGGTCCATGTCCTCCACCTACAGTCTTTACAACAGGCTTAACAGATTTTCAGTTCTGCCTGTAGGCCAGGAGAAGATGAACCAGACAGTGATCAGAGAGTCCCAAAGCTGCACAGGGAATGGAGTGACAACTGATATATTGTCTGTATTTTGGAAGTTTGTGGCTGAGGTTTGTTCTGTTGAGGACCCCAAAAGCAATCAGCACGTAGTATGGATGTTATTGCTCAGGGATTGTACTGCCTCACTAACACCTCTTTTTAAACCACAATTGGCAAATATATGCTGGCTTTTATGGTGTGTCACATTTAAAGTCACAAACACCAGAAAACAGGTTAGTAAACAGTAGAAAGCAGCATGGAGGCCAGTGGAAAATGTTATGGTGGTTACCTCTTTTTGTATCTGTTACTCATTCAGTCTGTCTTTCAAACTTGGTGCCGACTAATTTGAAAGGATGTTCGAGTGCTGCTTGGATGGAGGCGGACTGAATTTGTGGTGGTGCGTCATTGCGTCATACCAGAAAAGGGGCACAAATTTTCATGTCTACCCAGGTGTCATGTTTTCAGCAATGCCAATCAGGGCTGGAACTAATAAATACCCTTGACTACTATAGACTCATTGGTCACTGGGATAAATGCCTAATATAAAGATAAATTGTAACCTTTCCCACTAAACACAAAAGCCAGATTTCAGTGGATGTTGTTGGTTTTTTTTCTTGTCCAGTAGGAAAAGGGCTTACCACACACCTGTGATGGAATAAAAATTGTCTATTGTGGTCTCAAAGGATTTGGAAACCAAACAGATGGTGTGAAGTGTCCAGCATGTGTTCACCAAGCCAGGTTTCAACGAAGCACAGGGCAACAGATCCACAAAAGTCCCATGTTTGCGTTGTTAAGAAGCAGCAGCTTGCCATCCTCTTGTCCAGAGCGTGGTAGTTTGCCAGACAAACCGTAGGAAACACAGTTCTCCACTGCTACAGTTTAACAAGTGCTCCTGCTCATTTCACTTGTCTGCTTCTTCTGGTTGTCCCAAAGTGAGTTACTGCTCCTCCAACTAAAGCTCAGTAAAACTTTCCATTTCCATTAAAAACGGTGACAATGTAGGACAAGTTACTAGTTTTAAAAGTTCCTTTCCTGGTGAATGTAACCAGAGAAGGAGAGTAAACAACATTAAAACAATGCCATAACATAAAGGATGTTGATTATTGGTTCAAACTGTTCATGAGGACTGTGTCCCCAACAAGTTACCAAGCAAATGTATGAACCTGAAGTTCACCACAGGCTCAGTTTCCAAAAGAAATGTAGTGAATGCTCCCATTCTGTGGCATTTTACAACACAAAAGGATACAGGCCTCAAGTAAGCATCAATGCAGATCCTTACTACACAAGTTAAAAGGGTTTTAACTGCAACACAAGTTAGCACACACAAGCATCACTTCCTATTTTTCAGTCAGGGTACTGATTCATGGACAGAGTACATAACAAAATTCAGTGATCAAAGTGAGCCAGAGACTTACTTTGCATCTTAGTGCCACTTACTGCTTGCCTTTGACTGAGTGAAAACACAGGCAATTAGACTCTTCGGCGCGGGTGTGGGAGCCACTACATAATGTTTACTTAATTTTGGGATGCATGTTTCATTGTTAGGTTTTAGTGGTGCTAGCAGCGTGGCCATAGGGATGGCAACATCCACTAATAGGTGGGTCTACCTCTTTGGTCCAGATCAAAATATCGGTAAATTACCGGTGAATTCTGTGCAGATATTTGAATCCCCTGAGGCTGAATCCTTCTGACTTTGATGATCCCCTGACATTTCAACATAGTGGGCAAAAGTTTTCAACTTGTGAAATATTTCAATATCTACTTGATGAATTGGAACAAAACTTGATAATGACATTTTGGTTCCCAGACATTGTATCTAACTATTGCATAGGTTGCTTTGACATTTGGCCCAGGTCAAAATCATCATTTATGACCAAGTACTTACAAATGTGATCATGCAAAAAAAAAAAAAGATCTTAATGTCATCATTGCAGGTAGCATTTAGCTTGAAAAACCGCTGTTTGTATGCATCACCTTCACTAGCTGCTTGCATGGTAGACTACTTGTTGTCCATCCATCCACTGTCTTTAACAGCTTAGAAGATCCTAGGATGCTGGACATGATTTCAGCTGACATTGGGTGAGAGGCAGGGTACACCCTGAACAGGTTGCAAGGCAATTACAGAGCTAACACACAGAAACAGGCAACCATTACTCACAACCAAACCTATTTAAAAGGTAGAGTTAACAATTAACCAAATCTGCATGTCTTTGGATTGTGGGAGGAAGCTGAAGGACCTGGGGAAAATGTAACCTCCACACAGAGGGGCCAAAGTCAGCCAGTGCAGTTCGAACCCAGAACCATCTTGCCACAGCGCTAACCACTGCACCATCGTGCCGTAAGAACTTACTGTATTGGAAAATTACTAAAATCATTTAGAATTCCTTGACCACTGGGCACTGACCACTATGTGTGTATGCATGTAATGGTGTAATGGACAGATATCCAGGCTCTAAGAGCAAAATGCTTCAGAAAAGTGCAACCTTAGTCAATGGCACTAAGGTAATCATCCTGTCACTCTCTCAGCAGCACTGCATTAATTTAGGAAGTTCTATTAACAACAAAACTCTTATCTTCTTGGCTTATTGTCTGGTTGAAACATTGGAACAGAAATACTAAGGTGTGTTAACCTCAGCAGTGCTGTTCAAATTTTGAACCTGATGTACATTACAGCACAAGGACACATAACCTTGATTTTAATCTATAGCCATTAATTTACATTTCACTGTGGAATTCTCTGTTGTGCAAACTAATACAACCAGACTCATGGCCTTTAGGGAAACAGCAGGTCTGTTCCATTTCTTATGTAGAAGGAGGGGCTCCTCTGTATAGAAAGGCGGAATGTAGAGGGCCAGTGAGAGGTATGGCACATCTTTGCCAAGCTCCTCAATCAAATGCTAAATGAAGACTTTTTGTTCTCCTGCTGCACTATTTTATGTCTTTATATATTACATTCTAATTAGATTTTAACTCGCAAGATTTATTTTGTTATTTTCTACACATATTTGTAATAGCACTGTTAGAGGGAGCCCTCACTGTAATTGCTGCACACATAAAAATGAACTTGAACTTAGAGTGCTTTTCTTTATACAACTAGAGGGTGAGCTTGAGACAGCAGTGGGGCATGATATTAAAAACCTTTATGAAAATTTGACAAAGACTGCTTGGGTAAGCAAGAGAAACAATGATTGTGATAGTTAAAGTAGCAGTAAGGAAAAAATATCCAAATTTTGATGTCAGTAGATGAAAATGATCCCAGCAAATGTGCAGCTCTGATCAACACAGCCATCCTGGTAACAGTGTTTCACCTCCCTAAATCAACTAGGAGAAATGTCAGACCACCAAACAGTGTCCCGTACCCAGAGTGGCCACCATAAAAAGACAGAGACCCAGGTGAAAAAATACCATTAGCTTTCAAAACTCAGTTTACTGTTTTGCATGGGCTGTGTTTTGGAGCATGAAATCCAATCCCCCAATAACTACTGGAAATGTCAACAATGGATGATAGTACTAAGCCTTAAACTGAGCCTCATGTCAATTATGATTACCAACACACTCTGTAACAATGAGGCTAAAAGACAATGAGGAGGAGCAGGACATCAGACGTGACAACATGAAGTTATAAAGGAAGAGAGAGAGAGAGAGAGAGAGGTAAAGACAACAGCAGGTCTACAGAATCTTATACAATGGTCACACTCCTCCTTAGGGATGGACCCCTCTCTTCAACTTTCCCCCCTTTCATCTGTCTCTCCGAGCTGTGCGAGGATCCCAGAATACACATGGCGGGTGCTAAAATAGGCTTTGGGCTGGGTGATGAATTAGCCAGGGCGTATTTGGGGAGCAAGGGAGCGAAAGAGAGAGAGAAAGATCAGAGACAGAGCAATGGCAAGAGAGAGAGAGCGAGTGAGAGACAGAAAATAGCTCCTAATGTTTAATCACAGCTAGATCTAATACAGAACATGGCCCACAGAAAAACTCACTGACCCTTGCTTAGATTTGTTCATCCATCATAACCGATCATAATTCTGTGTTTGTGTGTGTGTGTGTGTGTGTGTGTGTCCATATGATTGGATTATGAACACGTGAGAAAAGACTCCTCAGGGTGAAAGATAAATCTGTTGTTAACAGACTGGGGACAATCAGGAGACAGGGACACACACATAAACACACAAAATCTCAGGTTCTTTAGGTAAGGTGAATGTGCTTGTTTTAATATCATAATATCTTTGAGTTTTGGAATGTTGGTCGGACAAAATAAGCAATTTGAAGGCATCACCTTGGACTCTGGTAACCTCCCATGGACATTTATCACTATTATCTGACATACTGATATACTTTACTGAAGTGGCAAGTCACATTTTCTTCTAATGCCTGCTGATCGTGACATATTGTTGTTTGATAATTTAATGTTAATTTCTTTTTTCTTCTCAAAAATTAAAATATGTCTGAAAATACAGAACATGAATCCAAAATAATTTGTTTATCACTTTTTTTATCCTCATCCTTCTGAAGGTGGAGTTTGCATTTTATTAAGGCCCAAAGTTATGCATATATAAGGGTGGGTTCCCTTTGGTGACAAGCCGTCTGCTAAGTGTTGGGGCTCTCTGTGAGTCAGATCTTCCCCTCGCTCCACCAAAGCTCCACTCTCTTGTCCAAATATTGCCACTTCAGGCTCTAAAAAACAAGACGGCGACGGCCAAAATGCCAAATATTACACTATACTACACTATATACTATTCCATACTAGACTATAAAATAATACACTATACTAGATTATACTATATAACACCATTCTATACTATACTACACTATTCCATACCATTCTATTCTGTTCACACTATTCTGCTATTTGGGTGGCCCATATTGACCCCAATCTGTCTCTTTGTCAGTGCAATAGTAATGTAGCCTGTTGCCTTTAAAGACTTGCAAAGTACAGCACTAAAACTATAGTCAAGTACCTCATTTAAGTTCATGAGTTTGTGGTAATTTGACTAAGATATAAAACTAAAATCTAAAAATACTAAAACACATAACATGATTGATTTAGGAATCTACAACATGTAAGCAAAAGACCCACTAAAGAAGAACTAAATTTTGGCACAGAGCCTCTTTCCAAGACTGCCCTTAATATAGGGCTGCAACTAATGATTTGCATTGCTGATAAATCTGTTGGTTATTTTCATGAATTAGATTTATTGTTTAGTCAATAACATATCAGAAAAATATGGAATAATGACCCTAACAATTCCTCAGAGCCCCATGTAACTTCTTACAATGATGTAAACCAGATGGAGTAATTATTCTCATTTAAGAGGCTGTAACCATTGCTTTAATTTACCATTTTTGCTTAAAAAACAACTTATCAAATGATTAAACAATTTGTGAAATTGTTGCTCATCATTTTTTTGATTACTGAATTCTTAATTTTATCTCTAGAATATTGCAAGACTCTTATTTAGGTGCTTGTTGTTTCAGTTGATATTTAACTTTATGGGTGCAAATTTTCATAAACAAATTTTGCAATTCATCAAATTACCATAAACTAAGGGATACACACAATGAGACCCCTAGACCCCCAGGGGCTCAATTTACCATGCTGGTGATCAGTCTTGCCTGAGGTACATAAATCGTCATACAATATTTACACAACATTAGTGTGGATTCTCTCACAGCCTGAACATACAGTGAGACTTGGCTGCTGCTTAATGAGCCAAGTGGCCACTCAATAAACAGCTCAACACCAGAATGTTTCTGAATGTTTTCTACATGAACGCATGCACACACTCATCAACTCTCTCTTTCTCTCTCACACAACATTCATTAGCAAATACAATTCTGAACTTAGTGTGACATTATTCTATCTGGAGTTATGAATAATTACCTTATTCTGTGATTTTAGATGTACAAGGAGCTGCATCACAGCGTCCTTACTCCCTGCAGACTTATAGAGCAGCATCACCACATGATCCCACACAGCTCTTCAGCACGTAATCCACAGTCTTCCCCCACAGTTCAAAGTATTGTGTAGTCTGTTACATACTGGATCCGCTCTGCTGTGGATTCATTATTCATCTCAAGGCTTAAATTAAACAGAGACACTGTCAGGGACTTCATGGAATCAACAGGAACTTCATGATAATCTTATTATTTGTGAGAATCCTGTGTGTAAAGTGCTTGTATTTTTAGCTCCCTTTACCTTAAACTGTAAGTGCAGAATAGTTTTGTTACAGCCGAAGGACAAACATGATATTGTATGTTCACTGTGATGATTTACAAGTCTGTAAAGTAAAAAGCTAAGAGGTAACTTAACACATCTTGTTAATTAGCTTGCATCTGGTAGTGCTCTGTGTTTTACAGAGGAATGCTAAGAACACTAAAAAGCGGGTGAGCTGAAGCCTTTTAGCATCATGTTGAAAATAAGACAGCATAGCAACTTCTAATTATAAACAACTTACAGCTGCACTAGTCTGCACTATAGTTTTCTAACAGCAATAGATCAAACATCTATGTGTAATGTGTAATGTGTAAGGGGTTGCTTATAATGAAAAACCACAAAACCACAGTGAATATTATTACTTTTTCCTTTCAGTTCTACGCCACATTTTAGCGTCTTTCAGCTCTTTGTTTTGGTTTAACAGCTCGCAAATTCTTAGTTTAGTTTCACCGCTCTCATCAGCATGGTTTCACAGCAGGCAGCTGTGAAAAGTCAATGTATGATGCCTACCCAGCAATGACCAACAGCAGACAGAAAATGTTAGCAGCAGCCCAGTTGCCAGAAGAAAATGTTGGCACTTTTCTGCAAACCATAGATGCATTTGTACGTGTCGTTCACATCAACATTTCTAAAGTGACGTGGTACATGAGTTGACTTGTCGTCGGAAGGTGGAAGGGATGGTGGATGGCATGACATCTATGTAAGACACCTGCCAAGCTGCAGACCACAGTTCGAGACCAACAAACAACAAAACCAGTTCCTTTTTAGCAAGACATTGATGTTTTTCCAGCAGCTTTTTAGCCCCCAAACATGGGTGTTTTTTAGCACACTTTGTTTCCATCAGGGATAGTGCCTGAAAAAATTGCAAAGAAAAGTGGTTGTTACAGAGACATTGCTTAGTTTCCAGTGGGGATTATGTCACCAAAACAAAACTTGTTAGTTAAGCCAAAACATGATCTTTTCCTGACAAAAACCAAGTAGTTTTTGTACCTAAACCTAACCACATGTTAACGACAGCGTTATTGAAACATCAAATTTCAACACATCCACTACATAATCGAGTACAAATGTTGTGTATCCATGGTTTACAGAAACATACAGTGCCAACATTTTGAAGAAGTGGGTGCAGACCAGAATTAAGGTTGAAGGAGAGTAAATATTGGACTTCCATTCATCAGGTAGACACAATTAGAATCAATGTTGTTCTGTCTGTCAGATGAGAAAATAGTCAACTGTTTGCTAACATGTATGCATTAACAACTTTAAAAGGTGATACCATGACAATATTGTACGCAATTATTACCAGTGTGAGCTGCACTTTCGAGAGTCACAGATCAGGCAGCCCTTGAAAGAATTTGTCCCGTTGTCCTAGGGACAATACAAATAGCACCTGGGACACAAAGACACAGTGTCTGGGACAATTCTGCAACAGCAGAGAAACGTATCATAGTAAATTAAATTATTTAGTTATGTGTCATGGAATGAGCTTATGTATCATTTTAATTATTAGGTGTTCAAATCTGAAAAATGTGAGGTGGCACTGCCAAGCATGAGCTCTGCACTACATCACACACACTTACAAACACAAAATCAGTGGGTAAAGAACATATTGTAGCCTTCAGAAGGTATATAGCCTTACCTCTGTGTGCTCATATTTAAACAGACATAACAAATGGCTTCACAATCTAGAATAAAATGGAAAGATTATTGATACGAGGAGATAGATTGGAGTGTAAATGTAGGGTGATAAACTCATCATTCATTTAAACTTGAGGAATGCACCTTTAATTGACATTTTAGGGTGATTTCAAGCTGTTATTCATATAAATGTGCAGGAAAAATCAACTAGAACTTCCATGGCATACCAGAGTGAACTTTAATAGTTTATTTAATATACATATATATATAATTCAGAATGAATAAACTTCAATTTGAGCATTGATGTTAAGTCTGAGACAGTTGAAAGAAGAATTCAGGACAGTTGTGGAACGCTGAGGAAAAAGTTAATTTGAAGCCTGGCCACAGGGGTAATTTATTTCAATGAGACTAGTCAAGGACAATCAACATATGTCACAGCGCTATGAGTGAATGTGTCTGTGTATGAGTGTTCAGGGGCCTCCTGCAGTGATTATGCCTGGTATTCAATGACAAAAGCATGGACCTGTCACCCACACGTTCATACAATGGGAGAATAAAAGCTTTGAGTGACTCACACCTGCAGCTCATTGGTCCGCTGAAGGTACATTGCTAGAGCAGAGTAGCAAAAACGGAAAGCGCTGACATCTCATTTAACCCACATAGACACTTTACGCCTCTCTAGACCCTGCAGACCCGTTTTACAAGGTCTGATCTGAGGGACCTGCATATGAACACATAATACTGATGAAATGGTAGAGGGTAACTGCTACTACTCATGTGTTGTACTCATGCGTTATAATATATAGAATTGTGGGGCTGCCAGATTCTAGTCAAAACCAGGAAACTGGAAAGGACATACTGTTCAACTCATGTACATGCTGCTAGGGTCCCATGTTCTCCAAATTTATATAGCACATAATCGAAACATTACAAACAATCCTATGTTTCCAGGGTACAACTACCTGTTTAAATATCCAAAGGGGTTAAGGTTAGGGAAAAAAAGACCTAAAAAGGGGGTTCGAAACCCTCATCCGCAATGTTACTCATCAATTTTAATATATTCATTGCTCATGACTGATATGTGTCATGTTTTGATAAGTAAACCAAAGTCATTTTCAGAAAAGAGAGTGAAAAGAAAGAAGCATGAAGACAACAGAAGAATATTGAACTAGGGAACGTAGGACCCTGGGAACATCTGCTGCATTCCATGGACTTTGAAGGTCAGAACCAGGAATAACGTCACCCCTGAGTTGACCGAGTTCTAGTACAAGTTGGAAAACTAAAATATTGTTAGCAATACCAGTTGATAACAACACATTGCAATGTATTTTGTGCATACTAGCACTGTAGCAACATGCCCACGGATAAAAGTTGGACGGTACTGTGTGAACTACTGGTTTAAAGAGACACAAACAAGACAGAAGTGCTCATACACAGATGATGCACTGACAACATCTTAGATTTAAAGGTCGGGGTTGGTGAGGTCAGTGCAAATGGAATGCCCCATTAGATATGCTTCCTCCAGTGAGTGTTTAAAACTAGAATTACTGCAACATGTTTTTATGCCTCTGCACACCGGTCAAGTTTCTCTTACAGTTTACATCCATGTCTGTGAAATCATGGATGCTTCACACACATCTTCACCCCAACAGCACAGGAGATCTATACAATCAGCACAGGTTCAAGGTGGACCAAGATTAGTGTCACCAATTCAGTATCTGACCAAATGTCTCCCCCTCTGTTCCTGAGATATGACAGTGAATAATGGCCAGAAAAGTGTTTTATACCTAACATTATGATGTCACAGTGAAGTTGACCTTTGACATTTGGATATAAAACATCATCACTTCATTATTTTATCCTATTAGACATTTGTGAGAAGTTTTGTCATAATTAGCAGATGACCTCTTGAGATATGGCCAAAAACATATTTTGTGAGGTCACACTGACCTTGACCTTTGACCACAAAATTCTAATCAGTTTATTCTTCAGTCCGAGTGGATGTTTGAGTAATTTAAAGAAATTCTCTTAAAGTGTTCTTGACATATTGTGGTTAC
>JAPZEB010063338.1:0-16913 GCA_029783705.1 Chaetodon striatus
GTAGTTATTATGAATACAGTCCATGCTGATGCTTTGTTTCTGTTTTTTGCTGTTTCATCACTTCTACAAATGCAGCTGTAGCCAGTATCTCACTATCACTGTCCTCAATCACGTTTAAGAAGCTACAAATTATATTCAGCCACAAATTAAGCCTGAGAAGCTGAAAATCAGAACAGAAGCACAGAGAGTTGTTGTATAGAGATGATGCTTTGTCTCATGTAATTGCATTGGTGTGAGCCGGCGGATTATTAGAATGTTGAAGAACAGTGCAGTGCAGGTAGGTGACTGTTTCAACTCGTCTCGTCGTCAATCTTTGGTCTGAACTGGGCTTCAATCTAAAGGTATGGAAGTGGGAATGGTGTTTATATCTTATAATGAAGCAATAAACCATGAGAGGCTGTTTTTTTATCTATGGAGTGAGTCAATTCATAAATCAATTTGATCGCTCTCTGCTGCATTTTGTTGTGTAAAATATTTCTTTACATCTATTTTATCAAGGTTACATATTGAGTCTCTGAACAGACAATCCTGCACGCTGCTTTTGCTCAGCTTCGCAATTTATCAGTAACACTAACATGTCGGTCCTACTGGACCTTCATCAAGAGTGTTCAACACCAGTATTTCCAACATTGAGCTTAAACTGAAACCCCACCTATTTCACATGTGTGCACAGGTTTGAGGGAATTAATTAGCTGTGGGTGTGTTTCTCAATAATTAATTATGTCACTTATCCCACAAACGAAAGAACAAGGGAACAAGAAAAACATAGGAAACTCAAGCTCAACACAATCAAGGCTATTTACAAGGTTATTTATAAAAAATGTTGATCTTATGAATGAACACATCAATCTTGTAGCTTTCATAAATCATTCAAAACCAAGGTGACATATCAGAATTATAAGAAAACATGGCAGCGTTTTGTTCTACCTCAGTAAAGGTGTGAAAAACTGAAGCCCTTTTGAGGATTTGTGCTTGTACTAACTGTGCCCCCTCACCTTTGAAATCACAATTTCTCCTCTGGGGGACTGGCTTTCTGCCTTTTATTCTCCTTTTTGTAACACACCTCTACACACACAACTACACATAGACACGCTGTAAGCACTGCGGCTCATGATGTTTGATGTTTAACCGAAGCTTTTCCTTCTCATTATCATCTGTTCACATCACAAAGTAGCTGAAAGCTGACAGGGAGCAGTTTTATTGCTGCCTTCACTGCCTGACATTTGTCTTTGTCTGTATAATCAGAATGATTCATACGCACAAAGTGCACAAGGGCATTGTACATTTGTGGGTACAGCTGGCCTCCACCAATAACAGAAATAAAATCCACACAAGAGTCATTTCTGCCTGAGTTATTCCAGCATAATTGGTGACAATGCATGGTTTTGAAGTGAACAAAAAGGCAGACGCCTCATTACTACCTCTCTAGAGGACGGTAAATTAAGTTTGAAGTATGCAGGGGACCAACTAGTCTGCATTAACTAAAAGAACCTTGTCATACTAGTAAAAATATGCTTTTATATTCCAAAAGAAATTCCTTTATCTGCACCTCAATCCAAGGGCTAAGGCCGCACCTTGATCCCTGAATGAAAAAACAGTTTGCCTGTGAAACTGGACTTCCTGGATCATTTGCCTCACTGGTACTTCAAACCAAAACAGCCTCCAGCACTGTTTTAACACAGGGCTGTTTTAGGCCTGAATCTTTTCTAGAAGCTCTAACAACAATCCAGCATTCAAATCACATCCATCAGACCACCAATGTAGTTTTTAAATTGTCACAAAAGAGATGCTATATTAAAAAGCATTATGTTGCACAGGTGTTTTATTAGTGTGTGCTCTTCCCTGTAGTTTTTAAGTGGTTTATTATGTCAAGCAACATACAAGAACTTTAAACCACCCACTGACTCATCACTGGCCCTTTTTTCTCTTCGCCATTTGCCCCAGCAGTCCTCTCAATGTCCCACTGTCATTTCAATCAGTTTACAGAGAGGTGGAGATTTTTTTGAGTGAGGAATGGTGTTATTTTTTGAGTGGTTTTCTGTCAACAACCGAGAGCTCCATCAGGTGCTGCTGAACAATTAAAGGCAACAAAACGTTTAAGCTTTAGCAGCAGCGGTGGAAACACTGAGAGCACAGATAATCTTTAATTAAAGCTGCATACTGAGATCACAGAATAGTTTAAATTAACATAATTATCTCATCCTGTGGGTGAGAGGAGAGTTACAAAGTCAGACCTTTATCCACATTATCAGGGTTGATTTTGTTTGCCACCCAACAATAGATTTGTTCTTATCTTCTCCACTCAGAGTCATTCACCGGTAAAGGTTACCAATTTTCAGCTAAACAAAGGTGCTTTTGAATTCCTGTAAGGAAAGAAAATATGAATGTAATTTAACGCAAATGAATCAAATATGGGCACACCAGATTGGCTTTAGTGGGGAGCATTTATAAACACTGTCTCAGGGGAAAGGATAACTGATTATCATTCTTTAACCTTGGTTAAAGAAAGGAGACAGCCGCGTGATTCAGTGGGAAATTGAATTTGAAGATGCAGAGGGAGAGGAAGTGTTTACTGGAGGACGTTATGTGACCATGAAAGCTGAAAGTGCCTCAATGAAAATACAACAGACGGGACATTAATTCAGGTGAAGATGTTTGTTTACAGCGTGTTTTTATTTTAATTGGACTGTATCAACGCAATATATCATCCTGGAGAACAATTTCCCAAAAAATTGATTTCAGTGTTTTTTTGCTGTTTTCTATAAAATGCAGGCAAAGCAATTATAGAACAAGTGGAAAATTGATGCACTGTACCGTAATGTGTCTGGAATATAAATACATATGGCAGTGCGCTCACTTGTTTGTGGTGACAAGGACAGAATACATATATATTCATGTTATTTTACTTTTTGACACGTGGTTGTTAAACATGCCGCTCCACAATCATGTCCATTAATATGCCTCTGCTGTGGTGACTTTCCATTGGATTTTGGCCGCAGGTATTTCACCCAATTAGCCACAAGAGCATAAGTGAGGTTTGGCACTGATGTTGGCTCATTGGATTTCGCAGGTCTGTTTCACAGCAGACATTTTGGCTTGGCGTAGCAGGGAAAGCACAGGTCTTACAAATAACATTTACAATCATGTTGTCATGTCAGCCAATTGCCTTTTTTTTTTTTAACATTTTTATGGTTTACTTCTTGTCTACATTAACATACTTTTTGGCTTTTCTTTGTAGTGTTCTTATTTTGTGTTTTAAATTGCTTGTTTTAGAGCTTGACATTTTTATTCTGTATTTTTGCTCTATGTTTTCTGTAACTTATGTTGCTGCCTGTCTTTGCCAGGACACTCTTGAAAAGGACATTTTTAATCTCAACAGGTTTTTCTGGTTAAATACTGTAGATGTTAAATAAAAAGCTGGGAGGGAGAACGTGTTGGAACAGGAAAAGGCCTTCCTCAAACGATGTGACCTGAAGTTTTAACTGTGTGCACTTCAGCCCATCCAAGGACTGTAACCACAGTGTCAAAAATAGCTCCCTACGTGCTAAATAATGCACTTTATTTCCTGTACATCGATTTATTTAAGTTTTCAAAGTCTGAGAAGAAAATTTATGCTCAGTATATTGAAAATCAAAAAAGACTTTCAACTCTCGACTTTGATCCTCACACTTAGGACTTATGATTTCCCTTGAACTTTAGCTTTTCAACAAGGAATGATTTGATCTTACCTAAACCTAAAGATGAAAAAGCTTGCACGACTCAGCTTTAAATAAAGCGGATCACTTTGCACACACGCACCCAGTGTCTGTATTTCAGACCTGCTGTTATCGCCGCTTCATTGTAGTTATGTTCTGTAATATCTTTTTTTATCCTTTAACATGGAAAATTTCTGTTTAGCATCAGAGTTACTGACACATCTGGCATCCCTGCTCCTTTTGTCACACTTGTAACCCGACAGTTCTTAGTATTCTGTCTGACTTTTCCTTGACTCTAAACACACGTTCACACAGACTCAGACACACTGGGCTCAGCACGCATCCTGTATCTCATCAGTTTTACAGTTTAATGCTGCTTAATGAGTTTAATTAATAACCTTTAAGAGAGTTTGTGTTGTCCTCCCAGACGTGACTCCCGCTGTCCGCAGCGCAGGAAGGACGCTGTTAATTAACATTAACTTGATATGAACTCCACATTTCATTAGTGTTAATTGTATAATTCACTTTAATGCTGAGGTTGTCACCAGGCATGGGTGGACAATGACCACACGTCGCACAAACACCAGAGGGACTTCAGTTTGGGCCAAACAGACTCCTACTTGATCAATGCGTTTCAAAATGGTTTTAGAAGACTGAAATCCCAGATGAGCCCTTTGGCCGAGGTCTGGTCTGAGCCCTCGTTTGTATTCTGCTACACAACAGCTTTCCCAAAGTATTTCCAATTTTCTGCCTCTTCAAACAAATTGTGTGGCAAATTTGGAAAAAGAAAAAAAAAGATAATTACATTCACAGTTTCTCCCAAAACAGAATTCATCAGCTCAAGGTGGCACAAAGGAGAGAGCCACAGACCGAAACAAACAAACAAAAAAAGCCTCAGATGTGTCAGTTTTAGAGGCGATTTGTCATTGGCCAACTGGCACATCCATCTGGACCAATAAGATAATGGGACTGAGTGGCAGGCAAGCAGCCTGGCAGCCATCTCTGTGCACAGGGTAACCAGATTATTATCCACAACAACAATCAGGTGTCTGGTGGTGGTTTTTAAAACAGCCTTCCCAATGAAGCCTAAGCAGGAAGGCCTCAGAGCTGGCAGACACACTCCCCCAAGTGTGGCTGAACAAACAATGTAATGCTTTGGTCGTTATTTATTAGTAGCCAATGCCAGTGTTTTTAGCAGTGTTGCTTTGTGCACATGATGACAAAAGTATGGTTAGAGGAGGATTGTAATTAGGTCGCAACGGGCACTAAAAAACCAGTAAATTAGCTTATTGGCTTGTTCAACTCATCCTCATCTCTTAACCACTGAAAGGCTTGTTTGCCAATGACTCCCAAGATGACCATTGGAGAGTAGCAGCAGCAAGTGCTATTTAACATCGTTAAACTGTTACAGTTTGGTCAGGTCTAGGAAAAGATCATTGATTGGGTTCATTCATTCATTCATCTTCCATAACCGGTTATACTTTAAGGAGGCTGGAGCCTATCCCAGCTGACACTGGGTGAGAGGCAGGGTACACCCTGGACAGGTCACCAGACGAGACGAGACAGACAACCATTCTCATTCACATTCAGACCTACAGACAATTTAGACTCACCAATTAACCTAGCCTGTGGGAGGACTTTTCCTTTCTGGATCTTGAATCTGCAGCTAGCTTCACTAAGGAGACTCAAGACAAGCCACTGCTCTTGATGTTTAGCAAAATTTAGAATAAAAGGTGTTAAGTTGTAGACATCGCTATGACTCACTTGTAGGTTACATAATTTTATAACTGGATTATGTAAGAATCAATTTAGGCCCACAACAATTATAAATGAAAATTAAAATGGTCACAGATAACCGTGATTCATTATTATGTAGCCTAATTTTTTGGTCAAAGCCACAGGGAGCCATTGGAGAGGAGCTTAAGAGCTGCATGCGTCTCTGGAGACGCAGGCTGCCTACTGCTGGTCTAGTGTGTAGGAATTAGTGGCATCTAGTGGTGAGGTTGCAACAGCGCAACCAACTAAAACTTCTTTTATGTGTCAAACCTGTCGGAGAACTACAGTATGAGGGCTGAAACAAGAACGCAAAAGGCCCTTTCTAGAGCCAGTGTTTGGTCTGTAAGTTTGTAAATACAAAAGTATGTAACATAACATGGTACACAAGCACATCACACACATAACATTAGTATGTTATGGGAAAGAGAGTAGGACCTTTTTGATTGTAGATTTTCTAAATCTAGCTTGCGCGACCGTTACTTTCAACGACTCCAGACCCCCCCTTTCCCTTAGATATGAAATTTCAAACAAGTCAACGACGACATCAGGTTCCACAGGGAACACAATCTGCTCTCTCCTGGGTTACACCTCTGTGTTTGTTTGTTTGACAAATCCATCCACCTCCAACCTCCTCCCTTGACTTTCTCTTTGCTCCCATCGATACTGCAGCCACTAGATATCATCGTATAACAATAAAGGTAAATATGGGTCCTGATAAGATGTTTGCATGAATAACCTACATGGTCATTTTTTGGGGGGAGGATGAGAGGATTGCTACCACTTTCTGAGATAAAAGAGTGGTATCAATCTTTCTCTTCAAGAAAGTAGATATGGCAATTGTACACTCGTCACAAACAACACAGCTAAGAAACAATAAAAATATTTCTATGCAATTTCAGGAATGACGTTGAGATCATTCGAGACAAAGTTAATATTAGGAGAGCTGTGTATTCTTTTTAGCTGCACGACAGTCAAAATAAAAGTCAAGCCCAATTTAAAACCTCGGTTATTTTAACAATCCTTATCTTGAAGCAAGGACTTCTTTCAACCATTTTATTTGTTGTGAGAGAAGTTTATGATGCTTTCAAATGTCCCATTGATGGAAGCAGAATGTAATATAGTCATTCAGTGAGAGGGTTTATTGCCGTGCCCCACATCTGCTGACTCAGACTGGGTGTCCTCTAACAGGGAACAGTGAGTGAAATCTACTCACATTTGCCCTTTGCCTCTTTTACGTATAAATGGACATATTACTCATACTCCCCGGTCTTTTTTCTCCTCTGAAGTGTCTGGACATAAAACGATGAGAGGCACCAGGCTGAGGCAAAGTGGCACGGAGAATACTAAAAAGCACAAAAGTACCTCCGCACAGCGACAGCAAGAATACAAAGGAGGATGGATGATGTAAAAGAGAGAATAGGAGATCATGTTGTTGATATGCAGATGAATGAATGGATGGATGGATGGATGATGGCACAGATAGATGGTGTAACACTCTGTAACAGTGTCACGCTTGCTCCTCTAATTGGCAGCTGTCCAACACGACTGCCCTCGAGCTCTCAGTCTGTCTTTATATTAGATATATTTATCTTGGTTTATAAAGTCTGGATACAAGTGGTGCACCAATCAATATGAAATTCCTCAGTGTCTAACTTGGACACACACATACACACACCTGTGTAAGCTTCAATGCAAGGCAATCAAACTTAAACAAGCTACACACTTCTTCTCCAGTTCACACCAGGCTTTACTCACCAAACTTCTTTGGCTCTTTTTGCCATCCCGTTGGTGATTAAGGCTGTTTCCACTTTCTTTCATACAGTCCTTTGATCAGGCATGATCACTATAGATACCAAGTAAAAAACAAATCGAAACAGCACTCTGCATTAAAATCCTTCTAAACAGGAGCTACGTGGTGTGCGGACCTATTCGTTTTTTACTTTGCCTGATGTGTCTTTGGTCCAGCACCCACTCCTTTGGACACTGGGACGTGCACTATAGATACCAAAACAACATTATCATCATCTATAAAAAAAAAATCTTCATAGAGGGTACATTTGTATTAAAGAGAATATAAATAATCACAAATATAAGCTGTAAAATATTATGACAACCTTCTCAGAACATTCTCTAGCAAAGACAATCTTTTATCCTTTTAAAAAAGGATTGGTGGGTTGGACGTCACTGACCATTTGCAGAGAACAGCGCTTGTATATTTTTATCTATAAAGCAATATTGGTCAAACCTCCAACCTACCTTTTGCACCACTCTGTGTGTCAGCTCTGGTAGTTACCAGCTACACTCCTCCACTTTTCAATGTGCCCTGTGTTTTAACAGATCTGGAGAAAACTGCATTTTCCTACCATGCACCATGGACATGGATCAATCTCCAAAAAGATCTAAAATTAGAAACACTAATATCCATTAATTAATTAAGATTTTTTTTATTATTATTTGTTGAAATTATTGCATTTGAAATGTGTTTTGTTTGGCTGCTACCTCAGCCAGGTCTGTCTTGTAAAGAGATTTTCAATCTCAGTGGGACTTCCTGGTTAAATGAAGGTCAAATATAAAAAAAACCCAAAACAAAACACAAAAAAAACACAAACAATGTAACGCAACAAATTCTGTACTCCTTTAACCTCATTTTTCATCACCAGAATAAATTTTCGCACTGTACCTTTCTGCAAACTACAGATATGTTACAGTTTTTATGTCATCATGCAGTGGACACATTGCAACTTTTGCCTAAAATAACCTTTTTGTGGCACAGTCTTGGCTGGAAATGCAGTGATGTCTTAGTAAAATAACCTTTTTTGTGGCACTTTCCCACCAGAAAACACAGTAATCCAGCTTGAAACACTGGGCTAAAAACAGTTGCTTTTCACAGCACTATCCCCAGTGGAATCCCAGTGACAGGTCATTAAGAAAACACCTACGTTGCATGGCTATAAAGCCCCTGGAGATGTTACAATGACTCGCCAAAAAACACCGGACTTGTTTGTTGGTGCTGAACAGCGGTCTGCAGTGGTCTGCAGCTGTCTTTCTGAAGTCAGCTGATATACATATGTCACTTTGGAAACAATGTCATGATTCATATGAAATGTACAAATGTAATTTATCTGTGGTTTGCAGAAACGTTTGCCAACATTTTCTGGAGACTGCCTGCAGCACACTCAAATATGTATGTATATGTCTTAATATCTAAAACTATTTTCAAAGTCAGTTTGAGATCGACAGTAACACAAGTAACCAGTTATTCTCAGAGATCCAGTAGACTCTACACAAAAACACTGGGTAAAAAAAGACATTTTAGTTGCTCAGAGTTGAACAGTTTGGACATAGTGCACTGGTGAAGCAGCATGTTTACCATAAAATACATTTGTTGAGGGAAAGCATTTGTATATGAACACAATCTTTGGAGACATGGTTGTCTATAAAATATTCAAAAGTACTATACTGTCAATCCTCACAGCGTTAACACACATTCTGAATACTAAACCAAGATTTAGCTCCTCGTGTTGTGCGGTGGAGTGATTTTTTTTCCCTTATCTGTGGACACAGGGGAGCATGTGCCGTTAGAGAGGAGCTGAAGCAAGAATTGATTGCTTGGTTGTTACAGAGAAGACGATTAATTGGACAGAGTGGCAGATGTGGGCTCCCAGCCAGGAGCAGAGCCGCTGATGCTTCGGTGCTTAAAACTCAATCATTAATAGTGTTGAAGGCTACATTTATATTTCAAATAATTAAAATTGAACACTCCCCTGCAGCTCAAATCAGCGCCTGTTATTTAAGAAAGACTTCCTTTATCTTGTGAGGAGTTTTAAATCCAGACTGATATTTTCTGAAAAACTGAAATATTGTTGTAACAGTGACACAAGGTCACAAGGTTCCTGCACTCACAGCGCCGAAAGGACTCGCAAGATGAGTCATTCTGATCCTGTCATCATGTTGTCTACCTTCAGGCCACTCACTGTACAGCCGACTTGCTGGTGAAACTGATTTAGACAGAATCTCTTGCAACAAAGGACACATTTGTGGAATAAAGCCGTGTGCACAGGCTCGCTGATCTAATGTTTCACACGCCAGCCTCCCCCATGTGCCTGAATCTCACCACAGTGTTTATTCTGCTGCTTGTGTTTAATCAACTTTAGAGTCCCATTACAATAAATGTCAAAGACATTTTGACAAGCGTCCATACCTCCACAACTCATGTTGAGTTATTATTTGATATTTCTATTTCTCTGGAGAGAAACAGCAGCAGAGAGATATGAGCAAACAGACAAATACTGCCTTTACCTCTTACTTTGTTTAAGTGACTTTGGGGAGTTGCAAATAAAAAATAAAAAACTAAAGGCTGTGGCAGTTTCAGAAAATTAAATTTAAAACATTTTTCAAGGAAACAGGCTTTATCAAGGGCCCCATTACTCCAAAGTGCCGCAGCACAATAACACTTACAGAATGTGCAGTGTAATGAGAAAGCGAACCATACGTCACAACAAGTGACTTCAAGGTGACCATTCGTCCCTGGAGTGTTTTTTTTTTCTCTCTTGCAGTGAGTCATTTAGAGAAGCAGCTCTAAATCACAGTCGTAGGTCAAAACACATGTTTTGCATTTCGCAACCTCTGTGTTACAGTTATGTGTCTTCATTTGTTCTGAGACTGGAGGAATCTTAGCAGGATCTGACCTTGAGATATGAAGCTCTAGTGAAAGTTCAGTCAGGAAGACAATACAGTACAGCTCAGGCTGTAACTTTTCTTTCTCACCCTGCCATTCACTCCTTGCACATATTCCCACTCACTATCTCTAGGTGACATTGTCTGGGTTGGTCAATTGAGACCTTCTCTGTCAGCCTATCATCTCACTGCTCCTCATTTTATATATGGTTCTTTCTCTGCTGTAGTTCTTTCTTGCTGCAGTCATGCATTCCTTCCACCTCCCCATCACCACCTACACTTTACAGATTCATCAGCCTCATTCACCTCAGCCTCAAAGTCAGTAGCCACCATCACCACCAGTGTTTGAACTCCATGGTCGATGGTCGATGGTCATCGATCACAAAATGTCTTCCTCTGGTGTCCAAGCGCCAAAGACTAGTTAAAATCTCAGGGACTGCACACAAACAGCGTTTTTGCGCCCTTAAATTCATTGTTTTCAATAAAGATGCATGGCAGGCACACTCAAATGCCAGAGCAACACTTTCAGATCACACCATGTCATATGACGAGGAACAACCAATCCCAGCTGACAGATATCTTTCCCATCTCTCATAAATATCAATCTGTGATAAATATGGAGAAGTTTATCATTTTAGTGCAGCGCTGGCGGAGCTTTACATCTGTCCCACGGTGGATAGGCCCACACACTTATAAACAGCACCTGGAAGAAGATTAGCTCTGCACTCAGGATTTCAGGTAAACAGGCTGTGGTACCGTGCTTGTTGAGGTTGCTTAGCAACCTGTGACACAACCCGCCGACGTGCTCTTGAGAGATGGCTCAGAAAAGACACAAATGTAGCGCCCAGTGCCCGACCTCACATTAGGGGGGCATGTGTACGGCCCCTTAATCAGAACAAATCATCTGTTAATCTGTACACTCATATTCTGTATTAAATGTTATCTTTACTTCACTATTCTGTGTTTCTTGTTTGAAACACTGAAAGGAGAGATGGAAAATATGTGATGTAAAAAATGAAGGATTTTCATAAACCTATGATACAAGTCACTTGGGTGATGCTGCGAGGGATTTTTGGAAAGATTTTCAAACATTATATGACCTTTTTGCTGTGTTTGCTTTATTTTAATACTTTTTTTTTTTTTTAATTACATTTTTGGCAACCATAGCGAGCCCACGGAGGTGAGTATTATATACAATTTAAATTGTTATAGAGGAACTATTCCTTTAAACTGTGGTGACGTAAACTAAAGTGCATTGAACCAAGGTAAACTGAAATTAAAAACACAAGCGTCGTATTAAAATGAATGGAGTCCAGCTGAAGGTGAACCGTGTTGAATGGAGCTAAATAAGAGTGAAGAGAGAAGATATGAAGAATGCTGTCTTGCCTCATTTCACTGGAAGCACTACACTGATGGAAAGAGGAGGAAGAGCAACACACGGCCCCCCGGTTACCCCTCCGGCAATCCTCGCTTTGTTTGACAATATTTACACCACAGAAAGACAAAGACTCTATATGGGCTGATGTAGGCGGCTTCCTCTGGGGAACAAATAAGTACCTGAGAGTCACTTGTTTACACTTGCTGGAAGCCTCGCAGAGATTATGTTTCCCGCATGTGACATTAACATAATCCATGTCCACAGGAAATGCAGGAGCATTGTGTTAGTTTTACGTAAACTATCGATGAAGCTGTTCCAGTAAGTGATGATACAAACACCCATGCTACAGCAAGTTAAATGTCATGTATTACAATTACTCTCATTACTAACAATTGCTGTGTGCTTTTTAGCAGTGACTTTAGGGATGGCACTGTCAGTCTGTTGGACCGTATGTCCACTTTGGTTCACCCTCAAATATCTTAACTGTGAGATGGACTGCCATGAAGTTTTGTCCAGACTTTCGTGGTACTAAGCAGATGAATCTTAATGACTTCATTGACATCCTTATGTTTCCTCCAGCACCACCAACAAGTCAAAGCTGTTAGTTGCTGTTGGTGTTTATTCCTGATTATTGTACAGCCCAGTCTTCAGAGGAAAATGTCGGCATTGTTGGTGTCTGCAGACCATGATTATGTTATATTTGTACATTTTATACATGCCATATTATATTGACATTTCCAAATGTAGCTCTGATTACAGGTGTATGAGCTGACTGCATCAGGAGGAGGTGGAAGGGGCAGTGGATGGTGTGACACCTCGGCAAAACGGCTGCCAAGCTGCAGATCTCCGAAGAACAACAAACCACAAATCCAGCTGTTCATTTTTAGAACATTGAGGAGTTTCCAGCTGCATTTGGGCAACCAAATGTAGGTGTTTTTAAGTGACACGTCACAACACTTCCATCAAATGTGGGTGTGTTTTTTTTGTTTATTTGCACTTTACTTTTCCAAATTAAATCACACGTAATCGTATATATATCAGAGAACAAACAAACATGATGTATCGCATAACAAGTGTAAGCTTTGCAGTCTTGTTCATATTGTATTTCCAGAGGCAACACAGACACAGGCACCCAGATAACCTAATTCTTTTACACAATCAGTCATATGTTTAACAGACACTTTTATGGCAGAGACAGGAAGGTAAAAAAAAACCCTCAATGAATTATCATTGTATCACCACTTCACATGTACCTCTGCACAATAACAAAGACATCTGTATTTATGGCTTCAGTTGCACATGGACACTATCAATCACACTCCTCCTCTCTACTGGGGTTACAGAGAAGTCGTGTCCGCAATCATTCTCTGCCACTGTAGTATTACCGGTGTCCACCTAATGTCGAAAACATCAGTCCTTAGTTGGAGCTTGTTCATTAAGCTTTCCATCAAGCATGCACTCTAACCTGGGTGTTTCTAAGTGACACATCACAACGCCTTCAGTGGGCGACTCCGTCACATTGCTTCCCACTGCAGCTGTGCTACCAAACCTGGGTGTTTTTTTTAGCGAGACATCACAGCATGTCCAGTGGTGTTTGTGCCACCAAACCTGGGCATTTTTTAGCAGCAGATTTTGGCGTTTTCAGCGATGATGGTGCCAAGAAACCTGGGTGTTTTTAAACGAGACATCATGGTATTTCAAGCAGCATTTGTGCTGCCACACCTGGGTGTGTGATCAATACCAAAAATACATTTCAGTCCTTAACTATAATCAGTGCAGTAGCACCGATGCTAACAGCCTGTGGACCTTTTTGTAGCTGTCCAGCCCAGCTGCAGTGGTGTGTGGGGATCTTCTCTGCTGTTCTTTCTTGTTTGTCTATTGCACCGATGCACCCAAGACAAACTTTTTTGTCTTTGTTCCCCTGACTAGGCAGTTTCAAAGCAGCCCTCAGACTTTACGGAAATGTACAACGCCAAGATTCATTCTGGCAATTTATTGAATTTTAGTACACACACATTAGCATTGTTATTGCGAGCATGTTGACATTAGCATTTAGCTCAAAGCACCACTGTGCCTCAGTACAGCCTCTTGGAGCTTCTAGCAAGGCTGCACACTCTTAATTTTGTATTCAAAGTAATTTTAAATGTATTGTAGGCTATAAGTATTAAATATTGTTCACAAACTCTAATTGTTTATTCAAACTGTGTTTTTCAATTTTAGTATTGTCCATATTTTAAGGACTGTCTGTTGCAGAGTAAAAAAAAATACATATTACAGCTTGAATAATGCATTTCACTCTATTCTTTATTTCTAGAGGCCATTAAAAGGAATATAATATCCTTTGATTTATTACTGACCTTCAGCATTTAACATTTCTTCCTCTCATCCCTCACTTTCATTTCTAAAAGCCTTGTTCACAATATGCTGGTCACATATTTCATCATTAGTTGCAATCAATGACAAAATGCTTTGTCACCCTCACTTTAAAGGGTGTAAAATATTCCATCAAAGTGATGATCCATAAATCTGTTAAAGCATAAGAGGTAAGAGCCGCCTAAGACAAAGAGACAGAAAGACTTTCAAAGAGACTGTAACTTCATGGGAATTACTCATTTTAACACGTCATCATTTTCACGGCCCACAGACTTACTGCGGCAGAGCAGGACAGGTCAACAACGCAGCACAGCAAGCTGTTACCACTTTTAAAAGGGAAATTGACTGCAGAATACAACCTGAGATAATCTGTAGCTCAAGGAAAATATAAAATTCATGAAAACACTTCATGAAACCCCTGAAGTCCTTCATCTGTCGAGACCACTTGGCTATTTTTTTCTCGCTTTATTATATTCACCTCCTGTCCTGCATCCTGTGTGAATAAAATGTGAAGAGTTGATCCCAAAGTAAGAAGTTTCTGCAAACTTTCCTCAGAGGATGAGGGGGCGGGACATATCTGTCTCACAAAACTCACAGTTTTATGGTTTTGATTGCATGACTCGACAAAAAAAAACCTCTCTAAACTGTTGTCATTTAATTCTCCAGCTGTTATTATCCAGATGAGAGATGCTAGGAGCTGATGAAAATGCAAATACTCCTCCTTTCCTTCACTTTTTACTCTGCACTTACAGTAATAATGTTTATGAGCAGCAGTAAGTGCTTTGTGACTTCTTTGTCCTGGGTCTTGCATTCAGCCTGAGAGGAAAATCTAAAGAGACAACCCAGGGCTTTAAAAAACTACTGCCATCTCCTCTCCCAGTTTAGCATATTGCATTTGCCTTAAAAAGTAATTTCCCTAACCATGCAGAGATATTGTGAAAGGGAAAACTTGTAAAATAGATAAGGTCTGAATATAATGCAGGGTTTCACAAAAAACATCCAATACGGACTTTCTTGTCTGGTGATAGCTTTGCCTCTGCAAGTTTTAGGGCTCAAGATTTCTTAGTCATATCAATGTATATTTTCTAGGGCTGTGAATTGATTAAAACATTTGATTGCAATTAATGGCATGATTGTCCATAGTTAACGTGCAATTAATATCACATTTTCTATCTGTTCTAATGTACCTTAAAAGGGACGTTTTTCAAGTTTATAATACTCTTATCAATATTGGAGTGGACAAATATGCCTGCTTTATGCAAATGTATGTTTATTATTATTACAACAATCCAAAAAAATGACAAATACTGTCCAGAATATTCTCCACAGTAACCATGAAGGTACTGCATGCTTAAAACATATGCTGAAAGCATGCCATGGCTAACTCAAGCCCAACAAGCAACAACAGCTGGAGGTATTGACCTGAATGTAACATTACTTAGTGATGCTAACACCATGTAGCATCCAGCTTTACACTTGTAAAGGCTAATTATACATCCCCTGTTTTTTAAGCAGCTCGACGGTGGTAACTCAATTCACATTGACAGTAAATGCAAATAACTTTGTTATTGTCGAGAGAACCATCTGGCTTCAAAGCTGAACTTGCCAATTAAAAGACCACTTTCTTTATCCATTTCTGCTCACGGAGGTTTGTTTCTGCTTGCCATCCATAATGTTGCATCACTTCCTGATTTCCCAAACTCCCAAGAGTAGGCTGAGGGTCATAATTACAGAAGGTACATGCGTTAATCGCGCATCAAAAAAACTAGCAGCGTTAAAAGAGATTTGCATTAACTCATTTCTAACACGTTAACTTTGAGAGCCGTAATATTTTCATTTAAAGACAGTATTTTCCTGCAGTAGAACTGAACACTGAAAGATAAGACAGTGCTATTTGCATTAAAGAAAAAGCAGAAAAAAGTTGAATTAACATATGAACAACACAGCAGCTTCAACGGCATCTCTCATCCATAAGCTAAACTATAGTGTCGTTAGTATTGCATTGTCAGACCTTTCTCCACAACCCTGTGTCAACGCAGGAGAAAGGTCTAGAGGCTCATTTTATCGTTCTGCTATAGGGCGAAAAAAAGCTGTGGCTTGTTTGTGCTAAGCCCAGGACCATCAACTTTGCTCTTGCAAAACAGTGAGCCTGTTTTAGTGGAACATTTGAACAAAGGAAGGTGAGCACTGTCATTAATGGCATATTCTCCGACAACACTACAAAAACAGTAGGCCTAACAGATGTATGTCACTGTGATTTCACTTTTAATGATAAAAAACACAAACACAATCTGATAAACAGTGCCCTAGAGGTGAAGCCTGTCTGTACTTTAGCTCTGGAGGAGCTCACTGGACCCCAGACAATTTGCTGGCTGTATGCGGCTCTTGTAGAACAATATTACAACTGTATCTGAAGTACAGAGATCGCTGCTTTTTCTCTGACCCCAAAATTAGGCGGCTGGTGCACAGCCAGATATCATCACCCAGGCTGTTTTCTGCAACAACGGTGTATCACAAAAGCTAGTGTCACCTGGAACAGATCGGTACATTAGTGCAGTCAATGTCACTGGTGCATGCTGCTGCCAGGTTAAAAATATGCAGCAAATCAACTCCAACTACCCGTGTCAAAAAAATGGATCAACATCAGACACTGGTGTCATGCAAGATGGAGTCTGGGCTTTTCCAAGGTGTGTTCACAAGGTGTTTTATTTGTTGTAGATCTTAGCAACAATTCACTGAAGAACAAAGTAGGCATGGCTCATTGCATGACCCAAATGTTTGTTAAAATTTGACTTCTTCAGCTCGCAGGTTATTGTTATTTCCTGCAGCAAAGGGGTTTTTTAATAAAGCAACACGCAGATAGTGGAAGGGAGGAAGAATGCCGGTCAATAGCAGGCTTATTATAAACTCTACATCATGTGACTCAGACTACAGTACCATTAAAAGGCATGACAATCAATGCCATCATACTGTGTTAACTGCTTTACTTATAGAACTGAATGTGCAGGAAATAC
>JAPZEB010063436.1:0-16883 GCA_029783705.1 Chaetodon striatus
TGTGTGTGTAGCAAAACATAAACGTGTGTTTGTTGTTGAAGGAAAAAAAGTCCATTTGCAGTGTTGTACTGTAGTGTGTTTATTTTAAAAGACACTGTATGCAAACTGTACATTTCCTGTGAAAAGTGTATTTTGAAAACAGACGATGCATGTAACAGGTAGAAGTTAACACGGCGTCCTTGCACGTCATATGTCGATGTGGAAAGTCCATGACCAAACCTCGATATGTGACGAGGTCAGAGTGAGAATGTGTTGCCTGTTTCCTAACCCTAAGTAAGTGGTTCGGTTGCCTCAACCTAACAGCCAACTCCTCCTTAGTATTGAGTTGACTCACGTGACTTCTCTGTCAAGATACAATGCAAAAGGCTGTCCACAACATCACTATTATAACACCGGGGGCTTCTGCCTGAGGCTCAAATGAGGTGTTGGGATGAGATCACATTGAAAAACAACCTAAATGATTATTGATCATAAAAACAATCTTGGTTGATTTATTTTTCTGTCGATCTACAAATTGAGTAGTGGGTAAAACGTTCCAGAGGTATGTCTCATTTCCTAATCAAAACTAGAACAGAAATTCTGAATTCTTTCTTCAAATGGCCAAATGTAAGAAAAGCAAAAACTTTTGTTCAAATGCAACAAATAAATTGACAAAGTGGGGCAAAGTGAAGCATCACAGAGACATTTTGACTGAGCAAATTTCTAAAACTGAGTACATTCAGCAGGCATTTACTGTCTACACAGGGAGCAGCATGACGGTCACATACACATGTGCACAGGAGCACATTTCAGCTTCCAGTCCTGTCTTCTTCAACAGTGTACATCTTACTCTTCCTGAGGTTTCAGTTTCCTAACCTTAGCTACAGCTGAACTGTAGTTTAGTTTAATTGTGTGCATAAGTAGATGAGTGTGTAAATGTCTGACACTTTGAATAAAAGTATAATCCAGGCAGCACTATGAGCAGAAAGAAAAAAATCCCCAAGAGCTGTGTACCTTCAATGTGGCCACAGAGACCTTGATACATCACCTCCCAGCTCTCATTTAACATGTTACGACAAAGACAGAAGCTACGGAGCAGTGTTTGAGTATGAGCTGTGTGTTAGTCATCCCTGAGACCTGTGCACAACACATCACCGTGTATCACTGAAGCTGGGTGTCATCTGAGCTCAGCTTTAATAATGATGCAAATGTTACTCAGAATAATTTGTAGATTTTCTTCTCTTCCTTTATTTAGAAACAGGTCAGAGTATGACATTGTTTGTGTGTCAAAGACGTGCCTGATTGGCCTCAGACTGTTAGCTTGTACACTGTAGCCATAATATGATAATCTCAATGCAACTAACTCAGTGTTTTGCACTGTCATGTGTTTGATTATGTCATGAAGTAACAGTTACTGATGTGATATGAAGATCCTTTCATTACTGAATCCCTGTTACATGAGTTGTGATGACAGATTTTACTGAGGGAAACATGATGACTGTTCGTGTTGCTCCAGTGATCAGCTTTGTGTTTGGTTCAGGTCTGCAACTACAGACGAGTTAACTGCACTTCACATACTTAGTTTAATGTCCCTGCATTAACTGTCAAGACATTCAGAGTTAGTCAGAGTTTACATGCACAAGATATTGGATTATGTCTTTATGCTGAAAAAGACAATGTTCGCTAATGAAAATGAATATTCCACTAATGTTCCTGTTCACATGCAGCCATGATGAACATGTCCTAACATGTTGTTTATCACATGTGCTTCTTTGGTTTTTTTTTTCAAGCTTTTCCACCAGTGGTGAACTTGTTGGACCGTGTGAACACAGCCTTCCTCTTCCATTCCTTCAACCACCTTTTTCAAAAGGATGGTGTTATCATATTTGTGCATATCCAAAACGTGCTGAAATCCAAGTCTTTTATATCTGTGTTTCTCCCTCTGACCAGTATGAAAAGGTGGTGAAAGGTGGTTCGTGTCAAATGTACAGAGCTGACCATAAAGAAAGAGGCGATTTGTCTCAAACTTCACTACAATGTACAGTAGAATCTGCTGTGCACAAGTCCAAATAAGGCAGTGATCACACAGATAGCGTGCTTCAGGTTGCAATACACAAGGCGCACCACGTTGCCTTTTATGGCGCCTTTTTATTGTTGCCAGACAACCAGCCCATCTCCTCCTTACTCTTACCTTCCTGTTTAATCGAGCTACTGTTCATTTATTTTATTTTATTTTATTTCAAAGTAATTCTTAACTAGATCTCAAAACGGACAGACAGAGGGTCTCCATCTGCTGGTGGGCCATCACAATAAGAGTATGCATGCATAATATAATGTTAATTTCAGTACAGAAGAGGCTTGATGGTCATCAAAATTAGGTGGAGAAAAAATGGATATATCAATATTACATATTGGCATATTGGATATCAGCAAAAAAATCTAATATTGTGCATCCCTATTTTTTGTTTTGTTTTGTATACATAATTGCAGATTCAAGGTATATTTTATTTGTAAGAAAAAAGCCATTGTCGGTAAAGAGTAAGAAATTATTAAAATAATGTTAGTACATGAAAGGGAATCTTAAAAATCAGTGTAACCATGGCATGACATCTATTTCCAACCCTCATACTCTCCCAAACTGCTCTGTTTTTAGTCAGTGTTCATTCTAAATTATTTGAATTTATGTGTCATGTGTATGTTCACAAACTCCCACCTATGTATGTTGAAAATACACATCACATGACAGCCTTCTCGTCACACATGTAGAGCTTCACGCAGTGAACACACACTCAGTTGTACTGTCACACACTAGCAGGAGGTGATGCAGAGCTCCAATATCACACTCAGATTTTTCAGTAATAAGATCAGCTGGGTCGACTTGACCCCGTCTGTGTAAAGGTGAGGAGTATTTTGATGCTTTATTAGATTATAGGAAAAGTAATATGTGAAGATGAGGGTTGTCAGTGTTATAGTATTTGTTACTGAGAACTAGACAGAAGTATTTCCTCATCATTTGTCCAGCACATTTGTTTGAATATCACGACTTTTTCTCAGCTATGACAGCACTGTTTCGTGGGTGCATTCTCTGTAAGTAAATGGTGTTAAATGTCTTACATTTGTCTCACCTCCCATTTCCTCTTTCTCTTTCTTTCCTTGTCTGTTAAGACAACAGACTCCATGTATATATTAGGAAGTGTCTGTTTCTTTATGGTCTGTATTAGAGATTTTGTTAAATATTTTCTTCTGTATAGAAGAAGGAATAAATCTGAACTCTTATATGAATCTGAGTGGCTGGTTTTGAGCAAACACTCTTTTAGGAATCAACTGGAGACACATGCGTACAACACTTAACACAGAATTCTCTGTTTATAGATCCTGACTCTGTCCTGTCCCCAGCAGGGCACAGACCAGATGAAGTTTTTGGCCTTTTTCATGACGGTTATTAACTGTACTGCTGGAAGAATAAATATAGAAAACCGTAGATGCAGTTAGGAGATTTCTGGATGCTGTGGGTGTTTCTGTGATGCAATTCTCTGCAGAGTTGCATCTCAGATCTCTGCCTTTTGCAGATGATGTGGTTCTGTTGGCTTCATCACACTGTCACCTCCAGCATGTACGGGCATGGTTTGCAGCCAAGTGTGAAGCAGTCGGGATGAGAGTCAATACCTCCGAGGCTGAGGCCATGGTTCTCTGCCGGAAAATTATGCATTGCCCCCGCTGGGTTGGTAGTGAGTTACTGCCCCAAGCAAAGGAGTTGTTCATGAGTGAGGGTGGAATGGAGCATGAGATGGATAAGCGATTTGGCTGTGTCGGACTGTCGTGAAGAGGGACCTGCGCCAAAATGCGAAGCTTTCAATTCACTGGACCATCTACGTCCCAACCTTCAGCTATTGGTAATGACCTTTATTGAAAAACATGCAGCTCCTGTGATTTTGATATTGCACATGGCCATAATGCAGTTTGTAATATTTAAATGAATAATGCAGCCTTGATGCTTCATCATAGAAGACATGGACTCAGCCCACTTCTTTTAGATTTGCTGCAGCCTAAATGTTCATATCATATATGTATATTCAGGGATGTTTAATGATGTCAACTGACCAAACTGAAAAAGGACCAAGAGAGGGGAAAGTCAGGAACAAATAAGCAACATGATCCAAACACCAACAACTCAAATGCTTGACGCTAAGAGAAGAAAACTTACTTTAACCAACATGCACCACGCGCAAATAAAAGGCCTGACAACAAACAAAAACAAAACATTTGAAAACAAAAACTACAACATTTACAGACTACTCTTACTGCACTCTGTGCAGATAACAATCATTTTTATCCTTGTCTTCAAATGACATCTCTGCAGCGGAGATAAATTACTGTTAAACATGTGTTAAGTTTTTGTGCTCTGATGCTTCAGAAAGACATTTTCACAATGACGATTTAAGAGTTGCGTTTGAGCTATTTCCTGATTAGAAATCAATTAATTTTCCCTTTTAAAAATCAGATAAATGCTGATGTTGAAATAAACTATCATGGGTTAACACATCGGTTTTTGTTACGTCTGTTATGTAACGCAGGTTTTCAATGGTAACCTCTCGTGAACCTTCATGTTCACATGCATACACACACATTCAAATGAATTCTCCGTACTGTAGCCGTGTGTGACCTTCAGGCCTGATGAAGAGCTGAGCTGTCACTGATAATTACGGCTCATCGATCGTCCTGTAATTTAAGGGCTGAGTGTGCTGTTACTGCTGCAAATATCTGACAGCATTGACGTTTGTCATGCAGTTTCCAGCACATGTTGACCCAGTGTGCTGTGCACAGAGCTCTGCTCTTTTTTCAGCATCTTACTCCAAGAGCTTATTGCCAGGAGTCTGATTATCTGTCACCTCAAAACACAGGTGCAAAAACAGGAACACTTGAAACAGAGTAAACTCTTCTATTTTTTGCCACAACTTTTCAAAACTGAACGTGTATGAGAACATCAGCAGCTTGATAAAACCTTGATGTGTGTATTAATAATGGCAATTTGTTACACTTCTTTATGATTATGATTACATTTGCTAATGATTATTTCGGACGACGGTGCACAGTCACACAGAATTTCATGCTATACATGCAGATTTTCTCGCTACACACCATGGAGCCCACCCACCTCTGTGAAGGTGCTTTAACAAACCAGTAGGAGCGCAGTCTTTCACAAAATGGATGTATTGTATCAATAGAGAAGCTGTCTAACCTAACTGGATGTTTCTCTGCCTGTAGCAACAGCTGGACAATATTCACAGATGTTGGTATTGTAAGTTTCAAACCACAGATTTGTTACATTTGTTCGTTTGATATGTATCATGTCAGCATTTCTAAAGTAACATTGTGTATGATCTGACTTTGTCATCAGGAGGTGGAGGGTACAGTGGATGGCGTTACACCTTGGATAGACGCCTGCCAGACTGCAGACCACTGTTGATGTTGTAGTGAGTCATTGCTGTGTTTACAGCGACAACTGTGGCACCAAAACCGAGTATTTTAAGCCAAATAACGTTTTTCTAACCACCACCAAATGTTTTTTGTGTCTTAACCTAACCTCACATTAACCACAAGGTTTTTCGAAACACAATTAAAGTTTCAACATGCATGCCACAGAACAACATAGAAATGTTACATATCTGCAGTTTGTAGAAACATACAATGCCAACATTTATTTTTGTGACTGTGTTCACATACTTTGTTTTTGTCTTTTCCCTAACCATTGAAAAAAAATGAAAAATCACATTTCAGAGTTAATAACCATAAAAAACTGAATTAATCCGTCATTATTCACCTCATGTTAATGTTAAAACCTTAAATTAAAGCTCAGACCAGACACTTAAACTTTATAGTCGTCGTTACAGTTGAAATTCAATGATCTTTACACAATGGAAACATGTCTCCGTACAGATGCTCTCTGACTGCAGTCAGTTAAGTTAAGCCCCACGTCAGTGTGAGATGTTGATTGTTTTGAACGTTCTGTACTTTTCAATGCAACCAGTGAGCGAGAGATTTATTTTTGGAATCTGTTTTTCCTAAAACTGAACGGGGTGGATTGTTGAGATACTTGAGACACACAGACACGCCCAGCCTCAGGCCTGTTGGTCTGGTGTCTCCGTCAGAGTCACAGCAGAGACATCATTAACTCTAACTTCCCTGTTGAAGACCCGCTCACAGACTCCTGCTGCGTTTAACAGCAGAGGTGAGTTATTATTTAAAATCTCTTTGTACGCTTTTACAGACAATAAAAATGGATCATTAATTTTGGCAGAGGATGGCACTAAACCTGGGTGTTGTCTTTTAGAAAATGAGAGTTCAGGTCGTGCTCCTGCTCTTTGCTCTTGTGGTTGCGCTTCAAGCGATGCCAGCTAGTCCCCATGATGGTGAAGGTATTTATGTGTGTGTACCTGTCTGAAAATGTCTTTGAGTCTCGTCAACATACTTGAGTGGCACAAACCAAAAACTTTGTGGATTTGTTACTGATAGTAACTGTATTCTCATTTTACAGTTATTCCAGATTACATTTTTTTGGGAGGGGCGGCTGATTCAACTCAACAGACAGATGACAACAACAACAACAACAACAACAACAACAATAACAATAAAGGCTCCAAAAAATAAAGGTCAGACTTCAGTAATCACATTATTTCACTTTCATTTTACTCGTAAACGTCATCCAGGCTCTCACCAGTCAAAGGCACTTTGATCAGACACATTCTCTTTGAGCTACTGCTGCACACCTGATCTGAAATCAGCAGGAGTCTAACAGGGAGGGAATCACCAGAGGTCCCACAGTCTGACGTATCATGAAACAATACACTCACCGGCCACTTCATTAGGTACTCCTTGCCAGTACTGGGTTGGAACCCTTTTTCTTTCAGAGCTGCCTTAATTCCTCATGGCTCAGTGAAAAACAAGGTGCTGGAAACATTCCTCAGAGATTTTGGTCCATTTAGTACAAAGAATCAAAACTTAAAGTCATCACTGCAGAGGAATGATCCTTCTGAGTGTGTTTAGTATATCTGATCACACACTGTATACAGCACACAAACTATATTATTAGATTATTATAAGTCCACAAAACATAAAATAAAACAAGATAAACACATAAAACACTCTGGTTATTTAATCCTCACAGAGCAGCTGGTCTCTAAACCTCATCAACGTGGAAATATACATCCAGGCAAAGCTAATCAAATGCAACAGAGGCAGTATCTTCTCGGTGTCTCCACAGCAGATCTGACAGTAGCTTAAGACACATATTCAAGAGTGTGTTGTGGTTGCACTACTGTAAATAATATTTGTAACAAAATGCTCTGAATTTGTTTTGCAGGAAAAGATGTCCGTCTGTGACAGTGAAGAGAAACGGCTTTAAAAACTTTGACCTCTAACTTTGACCCCAAACTGTTTCAGCCAAAAGATGTCATAAATAAATAAATAAAAATAATTTAATACATCACTTTGTGTTGATTAAGCCTTTATATTTACACTTTAAGAAGACAAAGAGTGTGATTCAGTTTTTGAAGGGAGAGTGAACCAGCTTTATCAAAAAGATCATATTTCTAAAAAAGGATGTAAAATATTTACCTACAATTTGATAAGTTATCTGGTGGAATTAAGTAGGGTCAAACAAAATTAAATACAATCTTTACTCAAAATTAGTTATGTTATTTTTTTATGGATACAAGTTCCCAGGCCATAAGAGACCACTGCAGTGGTCACATAAAACAGTACACTGCAAAGAACTTTGCCTACTGTATTGAGAGATTGATTTTTTTTTTTCTTTTGGCCAGGAGATTAATTTAACTTTTAATTTAATTAAATTAACTTTGAAAGAAACATGCCTATGTATAAATATATCAAATATATACAGTAAAAATGTATAACAAAGCCTAGAAGACACAGACAAGATGAACAAATTTGTGTTACCATTTATTTTATAAATTATTTATTGATTTATTTAATTTATTTACTGTTATGTATTTCTTTTCTTTTTTTTTTTTTTTACTTTATTATTATTATTATTTTCTAATTTTAAGTAACCCATGATGCATATTAAGGACCCAGACCTCGAACTATTACCGCTGCATATGAACACATGGCTTTTACCATGTCGCCCTCTGGCGGCTCAATCATGTCTTCACACACTGCAGCTGTTCTCCAAAGGTCAATCAAATCAGTTCACACACACACACCTGTGCAGTGACTTCGGAGGCAAACCATTAGAGACCCATCAGAAAGTTTGTTCGAGAAAAAGGAGGAAAAAACATCAACAAACGCGTTTAAAGCTTCCGTGTGTTCGTGTCACACACACACACACACACACACACACACGCACACACATGTCATCAGTGTGTTTCCTCTCGGCCTGAAGAAACTTGTTGGTCGCCGGCTGCAGTGTGACCCATGTGCCGACCCCACACACACTGTCAGCCGTCCTCTGCAGCCTGCTGCCCGGCCAGAGACACCACTCTTCCTCGGTGTCGTCCATCTGAACCGCAGCATCGCTCCATGGTTCTTCTTCCTCCTGTTGGACTCAGTCTTCAGAGTTTGAACAGACGGACCGGCACCAGGTGCTCCATAGCGGGACTGCGGCGACTGTCTGCCTGCTGAGGACTCATCTTACCCGGGGACCGACGCACGTCCAGCCGGCCTCCGAGGGAGAGGACGCGGGGTCCAGGTAGGAGCAGGTTAACTTACACAGTCTTATTGATTGATGAGTTGAAGTGGCTCCTTCATTTGATCTAATTTTATTTTTTACTTTAGCAATTTTCACATGCACAAGTTTTATTTCCAGTTTTTTTTAAGAGCAATAAAAACACTTCCAGAATGGGAGTATGTGCTGCTGTTAGTCTTACAAACAGAGGTAAGATTTAAGTAACATATCAGGGTGTAGGTTTAATTTTAACACTGGTGGGGACACATATTGGGGGTCCTTCTCCCAGAAAATTTGGACGTCATGTCCTGCATACTGGTCAAGTTTTATGCACCAGTTTATGGTGGAAATGTCTTTATTTATGTAAAAAAACAAAAAATTCACCATTCACAACATGTCCTACATATCTGCATCCTCTGAGACACTGAAGGCAATATATAAGATGAAGTAGCAGATAGTAATAAACATATATTTAAAAAAAGTACTTCACCCACAAGATGATTTTTTCTTGCACGCCTTCACGGTGAACGAAGAATCCAGAAACAGGGAGCATTCTTGATGAACTGAAGCAACAGCAAAACAATATCAAACATCCATTTAGTGCTTCCCAAGAAATTTTCTATCAAACCTTACTATTTAAAACACTTGTGCACAAACTGTCTGATGCACGGCCGAGCAGCTCACCTCAGCAGTTCAGTGGAAAAACATGTGCAGAGTTCAGTATGCAGAGAATACATGTGCAGAGGTCAAACATGCCCCAGGCCACACGTGCTGCTCCTAGAGGTGTTTTGCATACAGTTTCAGAGGAGATGCACAGAGCATACAACTGGATGAATTAGACTTGGTTCATGCTGCACAAGTTGTACGGAAAGTTGTAAAAGGATGTTTTTGCTGATGCAGTCGCCTTCGCTTCAGATCATCAAGAATATTAACCCTTCTGGATTCTTGGTTCATCGCAGAGACATGTGAGAAAAAATAAAGTTTTCTTCACAAATTCAACGTAACACAGGATAAGTAACTGATACACAGGTGGTCATTTGACTAGCTAGCCTTTGTCAAACCATTCAAACACACTGTATAGAGTCAGTCAGCAGCTCCAGTTTCAGTGTATTTCACAGACTGTGAAATATTGGACGTAGCTATGGTGACATGACATCACCCACTGGTTTGTGGACTGCTGTTTTTAAGCCTTGAGTTTGGCATTTTGGTCGTTGTTAGTTTGGTCATTTAGAGCCAGGAGTGACCGTATGTGGACAAAAGGTTCAAGCTACGCCTCACAGACAACCTGTCACTCAAAGCAGCTCCAGTATGTGTAACTTTAAGCCTTAAAGTGTTGAAGGGGTTTTGGGAGCCCGGTCTCACCCTGAAGTCATAGTGATCCAGTGTTTGGACTTGCAGCGTCAGAAACCAACAAAAAAGGCGTCCTTTAACGTTGGCGTGATACATGGCCGGTTGCTGTTGTAGTCTAACAGCGCCCGGCTGTGACAAGAACCAGAGTTAAGGCATCTAAAGTAGCTGCAACACCGGCCGCTTCATGCTCACCTGTACCTGCAGTGCGCTACAGGAAGTGCTGGGGGCAGTATCGCTCGCTGTTTACACCCCGCAAGGAAACGGAGAAGAAGAACACACGCATCATGGCGGAACAAACAGACGGAGAGGCTCGCAAACATCAAAACGCAACAGTTTGGGAACATTTCACTGAAAATAAACCAGCGAAACACGTTAAATGTAACCTCTGTGAAGCTCAGCTCTCGTCCCATGGCGGCACCTGAACCACCGACACCCCGGAGCCGCTGCGTCATCCCGTACCGCAGAGAGGTGAGCTCACTGATAACGCTGGTAGCTCGGAGATATTTTTAAATCACACGCTCATTTGTTAATGAACCATCAGCCTGTGATGTTAGTACATAATACGTTTGTGTCGTGCGTCTATCAGTCGGAAAATCATGGAAGGAGCTCGCTTAGCGAACGCGAGTTTACTTACGTTAATTAAGCAATAAGCCCCGAGAAACCGTGAATTACAGTGATTTTACAACAGCTGAGGGGCGAGAATGCCGTTATTAAACGGTTATGTGTGTATTATGGTCTGTAGCTCTGCTTGTAGTTGTTGCTGTAGTCCACCAGAGGGCGACATTATACCAGAAACCAGCAGGTTTAATATAATAGATATAATAAAAGAGGATTTAGTGTTAAAAATGAGGGCACAGAATTAATTTGATTTGATTAAAAAAATAGAGTAAAATTTAAAATATCATATCTTTCAAACTGACAGCATTTATGCACATAAATACATTAAGATGATTAAGTTTTGGCAATGTAGAACTGAAGTCCACTGGGACCAGAACACACATCTCCGAAATAATATTGAACACTTACTGTGGTCATGTTTAGAGATGTTAAACATTATGCAAAATGTTGTCAGCAAGCAAAACAATCAGTATCAGACTTCTGTCTTAAAACTGTATCGTTGAAACCTCATTGTAAACGCTCTAAGATTTGATTTGTGAATGGTTATACAGGATATATAACCTGCCTCCTTAATAACCACCACCTTGTAGTGAGGTGATGTCAGGATTGCTACACAGGAGTGGACATGTATGGAAAAATGAAATGACCATGTAAAGATAGTGCGTAGTTGATTGACTGATGGCGGTAAGATGAGATAAACTTTATTGTCCCAAACGGGAAATTTGTTTTTGGATTTGATTAGCTTTCTGATTCAATGTTGATTTGATCGTGGATATTTCAGTTAATTCTAAAAATCTGATTCCTCCTAAAGTGTACTGGTTAAATGTTAAAAGTATGTTTTTGTCTGAAAGTAGTTGAGTAAAATTAAGACATTATCTTCAGAGGCCTGATCCATCAAAGACAACACGGTACAATCCAGAGAACAAAGTCAGAATGAACCTGTGAGCTCTGCTGCAGTACATGTTCCTGTCCTCTAGATGACGATGTAGACTCATCTCAAAAAGGGAAATTAATTCAGTATGTTTGCAGCCTGTAAAACAACAGCGTTACACAGAGGAACAGCTGGAATATGTGTTTCAGTGGTGTAAGGAAAATTTCTCATTATTATCTCATCATCTCAAATTGCTGTGTGCAGTGATGAAAATGTGTTTGTTATAAATGATAGATCAAAACCAACAACAGGGAGAGTGGGGGAAAGAATAGAAGAAAGTAACTGCACCCGAGTAACATCAGCTCTGTACCTTGCAGTAAATTGCACAGTATCAGAGACCCTCTCACACAGTTTAGTTTTCATGTGTGCTGAAGCTAAGATGACCTGAGCTGTAAACTGTAGCCAGATGCATCAGCCTGTCAGAAGTAGCTCTCATTAAATACACCTAGAATGTTAAAGCTGGGGTAGGAAGTTTTATTTTTTTAAATTGTGATTCAAGTGGTCTTAGAGAGACCTCGACTGCTGCAGCTCCTCTTGGCTCCATTTTCAGGCTTCAGAAAGTCTAATTTGTAACTGGAGACTTTGGCCAATCACAGGTCGTAGGAGCCAGAATGTGTTTTTAACCTCAGTTGTGTAATATTTTTTTTAGGCTGCACACGTTCTTTTGGTCACTTAAACTTCCAGTGGTTGTTACTGGCACAGGGGTGGGGTTTCACATCGTTTGACCTGATTATTCACTGGCGTGGCAGCTCTGAGACAAAGAGGATGAGTTTTTGGCTCCCTTTTTTTCATACGTAATGTTTTTGCCTTAGTTACCTCAGTTTGTTTCATAAACCACCATAAAACACATCTCTGGACTTCAGCATGAACTCAGCCTCTGAGCAGTGTTTTTCATTGGTAGCAGTAGCCACACAGGTTGTGTCAGAGAGAAGGAGATATGGGCTGTTCAACAAATGCAGATGCATACACACATCCTGTCAGTGAAAGTCTGATTTAATGCAGCAAAAGTTGCTATTCCAGCACTGACAGCAAGACTTCTCAAAGAGAGTCTGACAGTTAACTAAATAAAACACGTGTCAGTATCTGCAAAGTGTTTCTGAGATGGAGAGCAAATGTCGCTAACAGTTTAGCCTTCTGCTAACTGGAGCCATGAAGTCACAGCTGTGGCTTCAAGTTAGCATTTATGTAGCTAACGTTAGCTAGAGCCTTGAATCACTGTGTGTCCTCTGCCATTACAGACCACCTCACCAGGAGGAGAGCAAGCAGCAGCTCTGGAGACTGATCCCCAGTCAACTGCAGCCTGGACTCCACCAGCACAAGCCCCAGCTCCAGAGGACCAGACAGCTGTGACCCCCCACCTGATCAGCACACTGTCTGTTGCTGCTGTTACACAGGTGAGACCAGACGCTGCTGCTGCTGCTGCTGCTGGCCACCAGCGTGCAGTTACACCTGGATGTGTTAAATATATCCTTAAAATCATTAAGTGTGGATATGCAGCTCACTATCTTGCAATATAGTATTGATTGTTTGTTGATTAATTAACTATTTACTAAGATACAAGATACAACCTAAGTTTGACTAGTGCGACCCAACGATGTACGTTTGTGTAAGTTAGAGGTGGAAATGAAGCTTTGAACTATAAGTCTGTTCATATGTCAGTTACTCGGATAGAAAGGCCCATACGAAAGCGCGCACACACACACACACACACACACACACACAGAAGAAGTCTGAGCAGTTAAGAGAGAAACATTCTCATGAGAAAGCTGATGTTTACCCTCCGGAAGCTATACAGCCTGCTCTGTCTGTGGCTTTCACTACAACACACACACACACACACACACACTGAAGGATGAAACGGCGTCTCTGCCATCTGTCTGCGCGCTTCCCCTCCACACAGGAAGTGCTCTCAGGGTCACTGAGAGGTTGGAAAGGGCAGACAGACGTAAGGTCTAAAGTTCCCCAAGAGATCAGAAAATGTAGAGCGCACACACCGTTTATAAAACTGTCACGACTTTACTTCACCGCAGTAACAGTTTGATCGGTTCGATGCTAAAACGATTAGTCACTAAAGACAGATTTAATCGTTATCTTACTCTTGTGATAATAGATGGATTGTTTAGGTCATTTATTCAGTCTTTGGCCCTCGTTACTATAGTCGGACATTTTATAATCTTGTATTCTTGTTGTATTTTTTACACACACACACGACAGGAGATCAAAAGGCTATAAACTATACTTACAGTCACTGACTTTATTAAAAGCAGAAAAAATAGAGCAAGAAGCAAATTGAAACATTTTTAGATAAAAAGCTAAAATAAGGAAATGGGGAATAAAAAAGATGATTTCTTGAAAAGAGTAATTTCCTCGTCTCCTTTGGTAATACGCTGTATTTTCACAAAGCTTTACTGACCAATTTTAAATTCATATTTGAATCAAAAAATGTAATTTAAGCCATGTTTAGCCTCAACTAGCCAACTAATGTTTTATTAATCCCTTTGTGGGGTACAAGCACTATGTAGAGCTTTAACAGACTGCAGTGCAGTAAAAAGAAAAATTAATTCATGGTCCTGAAATCAAATGGAGACCAGTCCTGTCCAAGACTTTACTCAATGTTGAAGCTTCTATTCAGGTTTTTGAATGAAACTTTGAATATCCAAAGCAGTGTGATTCAACAAGGCTGTGGTTAATGTGTGGCAAGGCTTAGGTACAAAGAAAAACTGTTGTTATTGTTACAAAATGATGTATTGGCCTAAAACCCCAGTTTTTTGGGGCAAAGCCCCGGTGGAAAAGTCATGATGTCTCATTATTATCAGCAGTTGCTTTTGTGGCACTGTTCCTCCAAAAAGCAGCTGGAAACACAGCAAAGACTCGCTGAAAACTATTGATTTTGTTGTTCTCAAACAGTCTTTAGCTTGGCAGGTATCTCACGTAGGTGTCACACCATCCATCAAAGTCAGTTCATACGTCATGAAATGATGATATGATACAAATGACACATGCAAACGTTGCACTTTTCTGGGTTTTATAAATGTACACTGCCAACAGTTTCTTCTGTGGCAGGGCTGGATTGGCTGTTGACTGTCATGATATTGTATGATGTCATCATCACCCTAAAACAAATAAAATAAAATGCTGCGATACCATCCCATAACTACAGATACCTTCCTCCTTCAGTGAAGCAAGCAAACAATTTTTTGACTGTCGTGAAAATGTTTTTGAAAGGCTTTAATTCCAACTTGAATTAGGGATGCAAGATAATATCAGCATGTCCTCAGTATTGGCCAAGATCTGCTTTAAAATGAACCATCAGAAGCTCCAACATGCTTTTTCTTAATATGCACAATGAATGAATATTAAATGCTTTGGACAGTATTTCATCTCTCCATCTGCCGGATGGCCGTCATGATAAGAGTAGGCATGCATAATATGATGTTAATTCCACTACAGAAGAGACTTGATGATCACTACATTTAGGTGGGGAAAAAACTGGATATATCGATATCGGTGTCAGTTATTGGCCAAATGAGTTGTTACATATCAGCATATCAGAATCAAATTTTACAAATTGTATAATACTAATAATATTCAGTCTAATCTGTATCTGCAAGCATGCAGAAATACCAGGCTTTAGGATAATAAGTAGACATGCAACAAAAAAATGAAGAAAAAAATGTGCAGCGTTTAGAATTTGGTTGTTGACATTATTAATGAAGTTTCAAGCTATTCAGAACAGCCCCAGTCCTGTCCCACACTTATTCATCACTTACATAACTGAGGAACAGGAACAGAAAACACAATCTGTCCTGAGCAGTAATTTTATTATTGGAAAGAATTTATTTATTTGCGATGAGTGACGGATGTCTTATCCTCTCTAAGTGTGTTGTTTTTCTGTTTATTAGTAGTGAATAATCGCTGATCCTCTCTCCACCTCGTCCCGTCAGAAGGATTATTTTTGGCTCTTTTCCTGATCAAGCCAAACTGGGATCTAAAGGGGTCAAACTGAAGGAGGGTTGAGTAATCATTGCATAAGCCTCTTTTTGTCTCCGTGCTTCCCAGATCAGAACAATTGCTGAAAACACAATTGTGAGCTGGAGAGGCTTGATTTGGCCAATAATTGTATTTCTGAATGAATTCCCACAGAAAAACAAAGAGTGAAAAAAGACACGGGACAATCCATTTGTCAATAATGGTATGATGTAAGATATCCATTGTGCCATTGTATCACAGAAAGGCCAGAGTACTCTGTCGCCCACATCTGAAATTGTATTTACTGATTCATAAAGGTCTGCCGTTGTTCTCGTGAACGTCTGTTTCCCAGATAGAAGAACAACCAAACTAATCAGCGTCACACAATGCGCTGTTGTTGAGATTTGGGAAGTGTGTTTACCCATAACACTGTTCTCTGTTCAGATTCACAGAGACGTCGAGATGTGTCCTTGCAGAAGCTTAAATCATGTGTTGGACAGCTCAGAAAAATTTAAAGGGGGCTGTCAAGAGGGTTTTTGTTTACTGTGTCATCCAGTGGTTCCAAAATGATTTTTACTGGAAACATATTAATGGATTTTTTTTTCCCCCTGTAGTCATGATGACCAGTTTAATGTTATGATGAGTGCTTATGATACAGTCAATTAAACTGTGTGTAGCCACAGAATAGATATAGTGACATTATCATGCAGTGTTAGCAGACAAAGGCTAATGATGACAGCCTATCTGTAGCAAGCCATGTTAGCTCTGCAAGTGTATCACAGCAGTTGTTCTGGTGGGTTGTGGGTCCATCATGAATGGACCTCAAGTGACTTGCAAACATGTCAATTTGTAAGAAATACATTTTATTTTTAAGTACAGTGAATTTCTGGCACAGAGCTTTTATTTTGAAGTGCAGTTTCCTGCTGTAAACTGAGTGCCTAACGTTCAGCTACTTGACAAAGACGGCAAACTAGCTAGACAACATGGCCAAATGCTAGTACAAGGGAAATCTGGACCCTGTGGCTGGACCAGTTGGGAGCCACTGTATTACAGAAGCAAGCACAACCCAGTGGCCAGAAAGAAATGTTGGCATTGTATGTTTCTGCAAACCACAGATACGTTAACTTAGTGTGCTCTAATGTAGCAGATATGTTCAGACTTCAAGTTTTAACAATGCTGTGGTTTTAGGCACCGTTTGGTTATGGTTAGGAAAAGATAATGTTTTATGGGGAACAAAATCCCGACAGGAAAAGCAGCAGCGTCCCAGTTAAAAAAAAGACAGCTTCTTGTGCCTAAAAAGCTGCTGGAAACACAGCATTGACACAGCTGGTTTTGTTGTTTGTTGGTCTTGAA
>JAPZEB010063562.1:0-16815 GCA_029783705.1 Chaetodon striatus
ACTGTTTAACTGTAATTCAAGATCATTTGTTACCCACCAGCTGCCACATTGTTTTCTTTGTCAAAACGGGTGAGCTCGCATTACATCACACACGAGCAGAAGCGTTTTTTGGTGCAGGGCAGCACATTATATTCTGGTATTTGTAGCTTTTTTTAAAATCTTTTAAGCAAAAGCAAATGCCACAGTCCTTTTTCCTCTGTTCTCTCTACTCATGTAGCACCAATTTTTTAAGTATTTGCATCTCTCTACTGCATTGACAGCCCAGTGTTATAAAAAAAGACCATCTTCCAGCAGTGAAAATACTTCTTTAAACTCAAATAATACCTAATGATTTATTGGTTGATTTATGTTTTGTATTAATCATCTAAATGTGCCAAGTAGCTAGTAACTATCAAATGAATGTATTATTGTAAAGTACAATATTTGTTCCTGAAATGAAACAGCAGCAGCATAACAAAAACGAACAGTCGTACCATTCGCTACAACAAAAACGGCGTGCCATCATCCTGTGTAGGTCGCTGAGTTTTCATACAACACCACCTTTAGGTTACACGAGATTACTCATAATCTCATGTGTATATTGTCATGAAATATGATGACTACATTCATGCTACCCAGATTGCAAACATTTTGGTTTAAATGACCCCATGACCTTTACATTAGCACCACCCTCAAGGCAACCTCAAGAAGAAGAGCTAGTATGTTGTTTCCATCAAACATAGTGAACATGGTTGCTTCTAGAGGGATTTTAGAGAGTAAGTTGTGTATAAGTGAGACTATGCAACTTGCTGAGTACTAAAATGTAGCAGAACAGTAGATCAAATAAAGAGTCATCAAATCAGTGAATCAACTCAGTATTTAGCTTAAAAATTCATATAAATCTGAACTCATTTTCCAGCCTGTAGGTTTTTATTTAACCTGGGTCTACGAACAAAGGAGCAAAATCTCACTCAGTAATCAGGTATTCATGCATTAACTGCATTATTTATTTAAAAAAATTGATTTTATATCATTAAAGTATTATGATTCTAACACAAAAAAACTAATTTTTTAAATATTTCTTTTGAATACAATTTTTATTCTTTAAGAGTTTTAGTCAAAAATGAAATGATATGTGTTTTATTTTAGGTTCATTTGTTGCCATATTTCCTTTATACACTGGAATTATTTCACTCTGACAGATGAGTTAGAGAGACAGATGACTCATCATGCTGTACTGTTCTGGTATAAAGTGAATCCTTGTAAGCAGAAGTGATTCAGCTCTGGCACAGTTTGTCAGCATTTGTTTTTGTTTGTTTTTTTTATTTGCCTATTCATGTCTTTTTTTAAATTAACTGTTCTTGATATCTATAAAACAATCTATGTGAACCTGCTTTTGTTAAAGTAAAGTCAGTTTCAGACTGCATCTTTAATGTGAATCATTGCTGTTGTATTTTATTTAGCTCTTTACATCCTGCTCCTTTGCTTAGTTTTTCATTGCTATACTATTAAAGTTGAATCCTGTCTTTTGTTCACCTTTTGTTCTATCATCTCCCACTGATCTGTACTAAATGTTCCATTGCCATTTAATAAAATTCATGCATATTTAATATACTGGTGTCTCCTCTTTTCAGATGGGGCTTATCTGTTCATAAACAGCTAATGGAGTAATTGGAATAGGAATCATGGCAGTTTTACACGATTTAATCTAATCTGTAATGTCAATATGAGCCAAATCCCAGAACTGCTCCATTAATAATTAATTCCAAACAGAATTTATGTGCTTAGAGTCAATGAGATTTATTCAGACAGCACTAAACCATAACCAATACGTATTGCTGCAGCATGCATGTATTCAGTCTTATAGGACTCCTGTGACTCATCTTTTATTTTCCCATTCTTATTATTATAGTTCCAAACTGATGTGTAGATCACAAAGGTCATGCTATACCTTAATGGCTTTCAGACAGTCTCACAAATGGTGGAAAGATGGTCTTGATTATGATGATGAAAACACTACATTACATTACATGGCAGTAATTCTAATACATATTCAGGATGACACCTCCAATTTTCAAATATGCTAAAATATGCCTTAACCTCACCCCCAGGTATATTAATAAGAATGTTTAAAATATATGTTATGATAGGCAATCCTGCTGTCTGATCAGAAATAAACTAGACTAATTGCCATTATTGTTACTACTTTATCTAGTATTACAGCATTCTGCAGTTCTGCATGTGGCTCATGCAAGTGGTCTAGCCATAACCCAGAAGCTATTGCTGAGCTGCTGTTGGTAGGTACAATAAATATCAAACACTGTACTGTCTCTCTATTGTCCTTGGTGCATTATTATGATGAGGGTTATTACGTGTTTTTTGTTTGTTTGTTTTGTTGTTATTTATGTATCAGTAATTACACAGAACCAGCAGCTGTCATGAAAGAGAGAGAGAAATGCTAATTAAAAAAAACAGTGGGAATTAAAAAAAAAAAAAAAGAAAGACAAGGTTCAGTTAAATAAAATAATTATATGAACAATTTTTTTTTTTTTTATGTCTATCTCTCTCTCTCAATCACACGCATGCGGGTGCGACATGACATGTCATGGAAACAGAACGATGACCCAGCCGAGGTCGAGTATATAAGGCCTTCAGATTAATTTGATTTCTCACTTTACACTTGGATTTGGACCAGAGCCAACCTGTGAAAAGACGACTCTTTGAGTTTTGAAGCAGAAAGCAGATCTTGTTGGAAAACACAGTGAAAGACCAAGACAGGACCAGATGAGGAGGATGGATGACTACAAGACCAGATGGAGAGTGATGGGCGCATTCCATTCAGTAGGCTGAGTAAGTAATCCCCTCACTAAGATTACTGAAGTACCATAATGACATTAAGTAGTGCTAAGATAAATGTAACTTATGTGAATATTTTTTTTATCATCGGAGCCATCTTGAATATTATTCCATGTGTATAATATTATTCCATATGTAGTTGAGATCAAAAGTATTCATTACTTGTGTTTCTGTTTCATAGGAAAGGACTCCTCTTAGGTTTTGGCTCTCCTGGGGTAGCTGAGAGTGGGCATCAGTCATCCCAGGAAAACCCAACACCACAGCAAACCACTGAACCACTCTCAGCCCCTGTCCCGACCAGCTCACAGGATGCATTTACTGTCTGCTTCTTCTGTGCTAGTCGGTTCCTGATGCTCCTCACATGCGCGTACAAACACACTCTCCCCACCTTATTGCATCTATACAAGTGTCTACTAGATAGATAGATAGATAGATAGATAGATAGATAGATAGACAGTCCAGTCCAGTTGTGGTTAATGTGATCTGTGTGAGTGTGTGTGTGACTGAATTCAGGAGGTGTTTAACAATCTTATTGCCGTGAGGACGAAGGATTTCCTAAAATGCTCTGTTCTGTAACACAGTGACATGAGCTGACTGCTGCAGCTCATCTCATTATAGCTTTCAGTTTGTTCAATGTGCTCCTCTCCATCACAGTTCTTAGTGGGTCCAGTCTCCTGCCGAGCACTGAGACAGCTTTTTTAACCAGCTTGTCCAAACATTTGGTGTTTTTGTCTGTCAAGCTGCCTCCCCAAAACACTGCAGCGTAGAAGAGTGCACCGGCCACCACTGTGTGATAGAACGTGGTCAACATCTCCACACACACATCAAAGGACTCAGTGTCCACAGGAAGAACAGTTTTATCTCCTAAATAGTTCGCTACAATACAATAAATGTTTGACTTTTTTCTTTATTTTAGAAACAGTATCAGAATATTTCATATATAATAAAGAAATGTGATCTATGATTACTGATACAAGTGTGATTTTAAATAATTTGGTTTCATGTATTATACTCATAATATTACATGTTGATATAAATAAAAAGGTGGAATGCTTTAGATTACCACCATGCACATACAGTGTAATTCCTCCCCATTTAATTCATACTAAATCATAATTAACTGTATTTTCTTTGTACTGACTGTGTACCAATACAGCACACACTGTAAGTGTAAGTCTTGTAAGTGTAAGTTTGGGAATAGTGGCTTAACAATGTGGGAACTTAAAAAGAATTTAAATGGTAGGTATTTATAAACCTCTGTATAGCTATTCTGTTATTACAGGGTACAATATGGTCATTATTGAGCAACAAAGCTGCAGGTTTGAGGGAAGATGATGTAATAATTTCTGTGACATTTGATAAACCTGCTCCATTCATTTTAAAATGATCATATAATACTTACCAACACCGGAGGGATACAGATGATAACAAAATGAAAATCTGCAAATGGTATAGTTTATATCTGTGGGTCAACAGGACACACTGCAGTTCTACAGCTTAAATGTTACTGTGTGTGTTTTAAGGTCGGCCTATTTACAGTTTGGGGTACGCCGGTGTACAGGTTTATGTGGATTTACACAGAGTGATGTTAACTGTGGCGTACAGGACATAGAAGATGATAGATTTGATGTCCCATCATAGTGGAACTGTCATGAACAGTAAAAGACACAAATAATACAGTGATTCAAAAACATAATTGAGAGTCTATAAAAATAAATGTAACTATGACTCATTTTAAATACAACTAATTTTTCATTCAGACATTTAGCACACAAATACACATATAGCTACATATGATATTGGAGTTAAAGTATGCAGTTTTAACATTTACAAATTTCATGTTTTTCAAAACCTTATTCTTATTTTGCCTACTTGACAGAAGACAGTGTACAAGTGTTGCTCAATTTCAGATTTTATTCCCAGCACAAAGCTTTGAGTTAACAGACCTCATGATTTTCACCTGTTTTTCTCAGACCACACTGTGCTGTCCCTTCCTGTCAAACAACTGTGAAAAATGACATGAAAAACATAGCAGTAGCGTACATCCAAAAAACATTTAGGGCAGAAAAGCAATAAACAACAGGAAAAAAGTCTGCGCAGTGTCGCTCCCTTAAGTGCAATTTACATCCCCAGGTAATATTTTCAGCTGAATATTTTTCTTCAGACTTAGCAAACTGTATAAAGACACCATCTTTCAATCCACAAGGCAGTCACCTGATGATACCGATGAAATACAAAATCCCCACAAATAAATACAAAATCTATACAAGTGCACGTAATAAATCAATGTATGTTAAGAAAATAGTACTTGTTGTTACTGATTGTACAGTCTTTGTTTATCAATAATTTCTGTCCATGTAGTCACTAGTATTGTTCCTTATGATCAGTGTGTTCAGTGGACCCCTGATGTATGTAGGTCTTTTCTCTCCATATAAGAATGTATATTTGTTTTTTCTTAACATACAGCCCGGTCTTTAAAAACTATTCTCTTTTTACTGTTATATTTCAGGTAGATTCTAGGTAACAGTATTTCTGGGTTTCAAAATAAAGGATAAAAAAGTAAATCTGCAGAAAACACACACACACACACACACACACAGATAGCAAACAATAAACTATGCAAAGGCAGGCCCTCAGAACCTATTTGGAGGGCAAGTTAGGAGTGTGGATTGGAGAAATGGTAGGGCACACACACTAAACACACACACATACACACACACAAATTGCTCTCTAATCACAGGATGATTTATGTATGTCTTATAATGACTTTTATTGGCTTTTTGTATCTAACATTTAATGTGTGTACATGAAGGTTTTATGGTATAAAATAATTATTTTATTTAGGCTTTAATGTACTTTTCTTCATAATGGCCCAGAAAGCAATGAAGGGGGAAACACTAATAACCAGTCTGACGCTCTCAGAATTAAAGTACTTAAGTACATGGCATGTGTTGTATTGAGTTTACGCAAAAAGGTGTGTTTATGTTTTGTTTAAGAGCTTTTGAATCACTAGCCAGGAACTATGTGGATGAATGTTTGTTTGTTTGTTTGTTTGTTTGTTTGTTTAATGGCACGCAAACAGTATATGGGTCTAATTTGATCAATAGTTAATGACACAAAGGGAAAATATGGCTTTTAAAATTTCAGCTCAATCATTTTGTGATTGTGTGAGGCCTGTTTATTTCATTGGATAACTTGTAAAATGCTTATCTTTAACCAGGCTAAATAACAGATGTAAACAGCAGTTATAGCTTCTTCTTCTTCTTCTTCTTTTTCTTCTTCTTTTTAATGGCAACTTTCAACCAGGCCTTTAGACATGTCCTTTTAGAGGTTATAGAGTGGATCTCCCATGTTTCCTTACATGTGAGACCACAATTTTGATAACTGAAGGATATTACCATTTTATGGGAAATAACTCTGAAGACCTTCAATAAATCTACTAAATAATTTGATCAATCAATGCTTATTTTCAAGAAAATATACAAGAGTGAGCTCCAAATGGAATAAAGAAGAAAGTATGATATACTCAAAACCTGTTACCACTTTAAACGTGCTTTACTCATCATGTTATCTTTAATGATCTCATTCAAGCTGTTACTGCCAGTCTGCTCCATTCAGTATGTCTGTGTGTGTGTGTGTGTGTGTGTGTGTGTGTGTGTGTGTGTGTGTGTGTGTGTGATGAAATTGTAGAGACCAGAATAGTTTTCTTTCAGGGACAAAAGAAGGCTCCTTTAAGGTAAACCATCAACTATTAGGGGTAAGACTTGAATAAAGGTACGTTTGATTATGGTTAATTATACAGGCAATCTAATTAAGTAAATGCAATGTGTGTGTGGGTCTGTATGTATCTACAAATCTCAGCAATTTACTCCAGTTTCATGTGAAACTGAAGTTTTATTCTTATCTAAGGTAAAAATAATTAAAGGTATCTTGATTAGTGAGCATTTTGGAAACCCTCTTGTTACACATCCCGGCCAACATTTGGCCCTATGTGGGATTGTCCATGTGTTCCACATTAACCCAGTTACCCACACGCGTGGGTTTACCCAGGTGGGCTCGGGCTACCTAGGTAGCAACTGTGATGGGCCAAAAATGGGCACCTCACTTGGGTAAACCCACCCAATATGGAACCCATGGACAATCCCACACAGGGCCCATTTTTCAGCCCATTTATGATTCGCATGGGCCCCACATACAAATGTTGGCTGGGTATAGTTGTGTTGTGTAGCAACAGGACAATGATGATGACAATTACTAAATCATTTTATTGCAGTGTTTGCCAATTTTTTGACATCTTTATTTGCCAGGCTGTATTGTACAGCTGGCATCCACAGTATCTTCAAACATTTGACAGGTACTACTCTAAGCTGCCAAAAAACACTGTATTCATTTATTTGACTATTTAATAGGGACAGTGCAGGTAAACACTGTTACATAGAACAAAGTAATGCAGCAGATGTAAGCAGGTGTAATGTGTATGGGAGTGAATTCATGACGAAACAGCTAAAAAAGCCTGTAGATAAAAGAGATGAACAGATTGTATGTCTTTAGGTGCACATGTCTGTGTGTGTGCTGTGGCACACATGACTCAAAGCTCACATCGACATATGCAGTAGGTAATGAAGCTTATCTGATTGTGTTTGTGTGTGTAAGCACATTTAGCCTACATATATGTTGGAAAGTAACCAAGTACATTTAAGCATATACTGTAGTTATGTAAAATTCTGAGATACTTATTTCACCACAACAAGAAGCAGGATTGTCTGAGTCAAGGGTCTTGATTTTTTATTGCAGGACTATTATGGAGTGTTTTAGTAGTTAAGGTTTAGGACTTTTATTTAAGTTAATAATCTGAATTCCTCCTCCACCACTGTGTGTAGATAATCACATTCACAGGAGGTGACATAATGTACTGTGTTGCATGCATGTGTGGTTTCATCTTTGTATGCGCCTAAATTATCACTTCAGTTAATGTAGCCTGGACGTGGTTAGGGGCTTGTCATTGATGCGCTTTTGTTAAAGGGATGCTTCACCCCCAAAATGGTCATTTGTAGCCTGTACCAATAACTCACTCTGTGTCATGTTGAATTTATGAGGAATATGCTTTTCTCGCATGCCTCCATGTGAACGAAAAATCCAAAAATTCTTTACAAACTGTAGTAAAAGGGGGCCGTATTTAATGATAGCAAAACTATATAAAACATCTGTTTACATAGTCTCACACAACTTGTGCAGTAGTATGCTCAGTAATTCCCAAACACAAGCATTTTTCCCAGAACCTTTCTATTTAACTCACACACAGGCAAGTGGTGGCCTGGGCAACTCAGTGAGACGCAACAGCAGAGTTCAAGCACACATGCTTGCCAGGCACAGGCAGTAGGAAGTATTGAGCATAAGACTGGATAAATGAGACTTGGATTATACTGCATGAGCTGTGTGAGATTTTGTAAACCAGTGCTTTTGTATAGCCTAGGACTCCTATGACTTCAGTTCAGCAAGAATCTTCTCTGTTTTTGGATTCTTCGTTCACCGTGGAGCAGTGGTAGTTTTATGAGGTGGGTGTTACTGAGGAGGAAGTCGGTACACTCTCCTATATACTCCAGTGGGTATACTGCAAATAGCCAAAACAGGAGATGGGTATACTCCATAAACCTGTGTACGTATACCCTTCACTACATGACTGCTGTGGGGGCAGGCAAGAAAAACAAAGTCTCCTTCATGAATTCAGTGTAATAGAAGGTGAGTAATTAATATGCAAATGATTATTTTGTGGGTTAAGTATTCTTTTAATACTCTGACTATTAAAACATTTGCATAATGTCTTCTGAAACTCTGGAAGAGTTTAGTCAAGTCTGAGAAAATAACCTTGATTCGGCCTTATTTAAGTTTTGGCTCTGAGTGCACATGATTGATTGACTGACTGATGGTCGTTGTGTCATGCACACTTACATGTGCCCAACACTCATGGGTTTGCAAGACACCATTACAATGATGTCACAGTAACAATCCAAAGTACATGTTATTTAACTACTCAGTCCAGAAACAGTATACTCTGCCTTCTATTCCAGGCCTGGCAAAGAAATTAAGCCACAAAAAAGGCTCCCTATCTGAAACAAAACTCAAATTTTTCATGATCATCCAACCAAAAGAAATCAACACAGATAAAGGTCATCTTACTGAGAAGAACATTCCTCATTATGTCTTCATACACAGGGAAACAAGAAGTGAACCTCATTCTCAACTTCACCTAAATTACACAACAAATCAATTCTACAAATGTAAAACAGGAAGTCTGCAATAAAAATTGGAGTAAAAAGTTTAAAGGGGTTTTATCCCCCAAGGCAGGGACTGTCTCAAGGACAAACCAAGTTGCATTGTGGGAAATGTAGGACACATACTAAAAACTGAAATTCAACATATCTGCTGCTTCGATTTTGAACTTTTCTTTTTAAATCTGACTCTTTTAAGTCCCTCAGTTTTATTTTATTCAACACCTTATCAACCACAGCAACACTGAAGAAATTGAGTTATTAAACTACAATCGAACAAAGTATGCCCAACATTATTTGAATTCATTTAAAAATGTTATTTAAATCACAGACTGTATGTACATAAAATGATTACAGTATATACAGTCTATGATTTAAATAAATGGTTTATCCGCTTTTATTTTGAAGGCAGATATCGTCACTTCCCACCGGAAGATTTATCTCTGCACGTGGAAGGAAGTTGAGCGGACGTTACCATGGTGACTGACTCGGACGCGGACAGTTTAGAAACGTTAACGTAGTTGTTCTTTGACATGAAATGGCCACAAAAGAGGAAACAAACGTTATTTTTAAGCTATTTTACGGAGTTTACGTAGCGGCGGAAGTGTGTTTTTGTGTTTTTACCTGTATGTAAACACGCTGTTAAACGTTACATGGCCTCAACTTCCCCTGAAACATAAATTACATCATGTCTGACTCAAAGGGGTCAAGACCAGTGAAACAAATGGCGGCACCCAAAGCAGTGTCTTCCAGACTACGGGCAGTGAGGACGTCCAAAAGAGCTGACAAATCATCCCCAGCGCCCGCACTGAACTTTATGAACAGGTAATCTATCAGAACACGCTCATATTTCCACCCGCGTGACACTCAACACCTCACACAGGCTGTGTTCACACACTGTGGCGAGTCAAGGCTTTATTGCCCTGTGAGTAAAAGGATTTATAGACCGTGTTTGTTTGCGGCAAAACACAATAAAAGCACAGCAGAAATCAATACAGGTGGAAGACACCTCCCATGTTCAAATTAAGCAATCTGATTCTCTCCCCATTGAATGCAGGCAGTAAATACAGCAATGAAACAGCAGGCCAGCCACAAGCGAGTCAGCATACGATTGTTTTCCTCTCCACCACTGTGGCTTTGTGTTGTCTTATGTGGGAACTGCAAAACAAGGGTGTAATGCTGTGAAAGCATATAAATATTCATACTTAGCAAGGTTATTGTTTTAGCATGCACACAAAAGTCCTCCTTGTCTCAAGACCTTAAAATGCTCAAATGACTCAGTCCCTTTTAAAAACTGGCCACAGTTTGCTGGAACATTATGTCTGAAGCAATGGAAACACCTGACTCACTTACCTACAAAAAATACACTTATAGAGCTGCAGGTAACAGTGATTTTGTTTTTCTGTTTTCAGTTATCGATTAGCCATTATTTTTTAACAAAACAGCAAAAAGTGAAAATTGCCTGTCACAGTTTCCCCAAGCTAAGGGTGAAGTGTTCAGATGGCTAATTCTGTCTGACCAGTACTCTAAAACCAAAAGGTATTCAGTTTGTTGTCTCATAACAAAAAGCAATCCTCATGTTTGAGAGGAAACCAAAGAATGTTTCATATTTTTGTCCTTTTATCAAGTTAAACTAAACATTTTCACTGATTTATTTATTTAGTTATTTTGGTCCCCTATAGACAGTATAAAAATACAATCTTAACAAGCAATCCCCTGTCCCTAAAATTTTGTTATATCATAGGTGGCTTGGGTGGGAAATTTCAACTTAGTTGGCACTGCTTTAAAGGTCCAGTGTGTAAGATTTGGGGGGATTTAGTGGCCTATAACAATGAGGATTACAGATTGCAGCCAGTTGAAACTTCTCCCAGTTAGATATTTTTTATAATTCCCATTGTTCAGGAGGTTTTTACCGGGAGCTGAAGGTCTCTTCCTCTCTAAAAAAAAAGCATGCCTGGTGAATTAAACTGGTAACAACACTGAATAAAGCAGTTTCCTATTACAAATCAGTGTTTCTTCTTCGCTGTTTGGCTCATCAAATGGGCTGCTAGCTCAGCACCTGCTAATGTGTGCTTGCCTTTTTCTGATTCAGATATTCAGGAGGTTTTTAGTAGGTGCCAAATTACCTGCAGAGGTCTCTTCCTCCCCGTTGAACCTGGTGATTTAGACCAATAAAAACACTGAATAAGCTGTTTTAGGTGACAAATCAGTGTCTCTCTTACGCTGTTTGGCTCATCAGATGGGCTGCTAGCTCAGCACCTGCTAATGTGTGCTCACCGTTTTTCAGTGATAAATTTCAGTGATAAATTGAGACATTCAGGAGATGTTATCAGAAGCCAAATTATCAGCAGAGGTCTCTTGCTCTCCAAAAAAACCCCCCAAAACCGTCCCAGGTGATTTAAACTGGTAAAAACACTGAACAAAGCAGTTTCACAGTGTTTCTCCTACACTGTTTGGCTCATGGCAGATGGGCTGCTCCAGCGCCTGCTAATATGTGCTTACCTTTTTCTGTGATAACTTATTGTGTGCTCACCTTTTTGTGATCCAGACATTAGGAGGTTTTTACTGGGAGCAGAATTATCTGCAGAGGTCTCCTCCTCTCCAAAACAAATGAACTTATTGATTTAAACCAGTAAAACCACTGAATAAAGCTGTTTTAGTTGACAAACCAGTGTCTCTCTTACGCTGTTTGGCTCATCAGATGGACTGCTACTGTAGCTCAGCACCTGCTAATGTGCGCTCACCTTTTTTCTCTTACAAATTGAGATCAAGACATTCAGGAGGTTTTTTGCAAAAGCTGAATTATACTGTAGCAGAGGTCTTGTTCTCTCCAACACAAATGGACCTGGTGATTTAAACAGGTAAAAACACTGAATAAAGCAGTTTTAAATTTTAAAACGTTTTTCTTTCCGACACTGCTTATCGTGAAGGGGCTGCCAACTGCAGTAGCTCATGCAGAAACATGAATATCTATCTAAAGCTAGTAGGGTTGCATGATAATATTGGCATGTATTAGCCGATATTGGATTAAAACGAAATATCAGAATCTGCCAAAATGCTTTTCCTTGGCACAGTGAATGAATATTACATACATTGAAAATTATTGTATTTCATGTCTCCATCTGCTGGTGGGCCATCACGAGTACGCATGCATCATATGATGTTTGTTCCACCACAGAAGAGACTTTTGATCACTAAAATTAGGTAGGAAAATAACTCAGTATATGGATATTGGTATCGGTTATCGGGCAAATTAGTTGTTACATATCGGCATATTGGATATCAGCAATAAATCCAATATCGTGCATCCCTAAGAGCCAAAGTTTGGTGTGTCCGTTCTCGGCTACTGTAGAAACACGGCAGTGCATCATGGCAAACTCAAACTAACATACTTGTTATATTATATTCCATTTCTGTCAATATCTTCATCTAAACCCTACACATTAGACTTTTAAGAAGACACAGTGTCGACTTTAAGTGACACTTTTCTGGCAGTATTGTGGACATACTATAACTTGTGACATGTGTTGCATGTCATCAGCTCTACCATCCATCCTTTCCCTGTAAAAACTTTTAGAAATGAAAATAAAACAGACTCAAACCAATATCTCTGTAATGTTGACAGCTCAAAATGTCAATGAGAGGTTAACTAATTGAGTGATTTGAATTTTAAAGCTCGAATACAGGCTAAATATGTTTTATTCATTTTGCGTCTGGTGTCTGAAGTTGTTTCATGTGGTTCTCGTTTGATATGCAGTGGACTGTCAGTGATTGACCAGGCAGGTAATATGAACACGAATATATGACTTAATCGAGAGATAAAATTAAATGGATTTGGCATCATTAACCAGGACAGGTGCAGCCAGACAAACTGGATCAATATTTCTCCATTAACAACTTTTTTTTAGCTTTTTTTTTTTGTACCCAAATTCCCAAACATAGTCATACCAAGAGAGATTAAAGAGAGGTAACTTAAGATTTGAGAATGGATCTGCCTCACACTATCAGAGCAAATGTGTCAGAACTACTGTGTGTCTTTCAGGATGTAACACCTTCTGCTGTTGTTTTGTGATTTAAGCGCATTTTAATGTTGTTGTTTGTTTTAATACCAAATCTACTTAATGAGAACACCAACGCAGGTCATTTTATTTTGTTGCCAGAAGTGTGTGGTGCGATTGCCAAGAAGCCTGTCGAGAGCACATTTGTCTCATGCACCAGTGCCTCTAAAGAACTGCGTGCTGAACAACAGGTGGCATGGAAACACTGGTGTCGCTTCCTTGTAGTGATGTCTAATTACCTTTTTTTCCGTAGACTGCCACCTCACATCCTGATTAAGATTCTGTCATACCTGGATGCCTCCGCTCTTCATACAGTCAGCCACGTCAATAAGCTCCTCTATCAGCTCGCCAATGATAAGTAAGTATCAGCCAGTCTTGTTAATGCAACACACACAGGGTGTTAAATACATGAGTGTTTTAGGATTTCAACCCAAAAGAAGGTAAAGACGGCTTACAAGTCAGGGGATTTACCTTCCCCTCACTGCAGAAAAATCTCTTTCTTGTCAAGTTTTTATGTATTTTCGAGAAACAAGTGACAGATCTACTGGTGCAGGAAAAACTTGCAATACAGGATTATTATTTTTTTTATCATTGATTATTTTGCCAATTATTTTCTCAATTAATTGTTTGGTCTAAAGTTGTAAAACTGTTCATCATAGTTTCCCAGAGCCCAGGATAACCAACAATCCAAACCCCCCAAATATTCAGTTTCTTGCCATAGAAGACTTAAAAAATAAAAAAAAATTCAAAACACGTTTGAGTGATTAATTGGTTCTTAGAATTGTTGCTGATTTTATTTTTCCCAGCTAATCATTTCAGCTCTGGTTGAATAATATTCATTTATCCTGTCCTCAGTAAGGACCAGCATGTATTAAGAATTTGTAAAAACAAGTTTGAAATATTTTGATTGTAGTTTGTGACCTTCATTATTCATTTTTTATTTCAAGAGAAAGACACAAAGTTTTAATAAATTCTTGGAAAAGTCTACTTTACTGAAAATAAGTTGAGAAAATAATAGGGTTGTACCAAATGTTATTTTTTTTTAAGATTTAATGCTCCTATTGAAGTTTTCAGATGAAGGTTTGATTGTCTGTTGTCATGATTTATGACGTTACCACCCTAAAAAAAACAAACAAAATCCTCAATTTGAATTAAGTGATTAATTGGAAAATGTCTTTGTTGTCAGGTTTTTTTTAAGACTAATTATCTTAAAACAAGTACAAAAATATACTGGTGCAATAAAATGTTGCAGTTGAGGATTAATTTGGTTTATCATAGATTATTTTGCTGTGAGGGTCCAAGGACAGAGGGATGTTGTATCCTGAAGCAAATTGTGTTTGGTGTTATCGGGCTTTACAGATAAAATTGAATTGGATTGAATTATTCTGTCATTTTCTCAATTAATTGTGTTATCCAAAATAATAAAAGCTGTTCATCATCGTTTCCCAGAGCCCAAGGTGACCAACAGTCCATCCAACCCCCAAATATTCTGTTCATTGCCATTGAAAACTTAAAAAAAACCCTCAAAATATTCATATTTTAGGAGCTGAAAAGTGAATATTTTGGCAATTATGTTTAAAAACACAATTTGAGTTATTAATTGCTTCTTGGTTGTTGTTGATTTTATTTTTCCCAGCTAATCATTTCAGCTCTGGTTGAATAATAATAAATGTATCCTGTCCTCAGTAAGGACCAGCATGTATCAAGAATTTGTAAAAACAAGTTTGATTTATTTTGATTGTAGTTTTAGGACCTTCATCGTTCATATTTATCTCAAAAGAAAGACACAAATTTCTGAAATATTATCGAAAAAAGTCTACTTTACTGAAAATAAGTTGAAAAAATCATACCAAATGTGTTTTTTTTTACATTTAAAGCTTCTATTCAGGTTTTCAAATGAAGGTTTGATTGCTTGTTGTCATATTTTATGACGTTACCACCCTAAAAAATACAATACTCAAACAAAATCCTCAATTTGAATAAACTGATTCATGATATTAAACAAACAATTATTTTTTTTAATTAAATCAACTTTCTTTAATGAATAAATGTAATTTATGGTGCTGTTAGATTGTTGTTAGACCACCCCTTTAATACAGGTGCATGCCTCGCTTTGTGTGCAGCCAGCTGGAGAGCAAACAGTTATTTTGACCACAGTGAAACTGTTTTTGAAAGGCGAAACATCAACAAAAAATGGATTGAAGCAGAATATTTAATTAGATAAAAGCATGCTGTGAATTTTGGAAGTGATTACATCTATCTTTTTTTCAATTATTTCTTTACTTTTGGGCTTCACAATGCTCAGAAGTCTCAAAACAGTCCTACGCAGCCACCACTGGAATCTAATTCTACTAACAGGATAATACTAATAATATTAGTGTAGCCTAATCTTTCTCTGCAACTTTGCAGCTGTGCAGCATTCAAATGTTGATTTAGAATTCAAATGTCAACGTTATGAATGATGCATCGAAGATACAAACTGTGCAGTTCAGCCCTAAAAAATGCTCACTGCACTGGCAGATGGGTTCTCTTTTTTTTTAATGGATAGTTTTGGATTCAGTTTAGACAGCAGTGACTGGATTAGATGGAGTTTTTTTGCAACGTGACAGCTCTTTTGTAGACAGGCAGTCTGGCAACCTCATTGTCCTTCACCACAAATGACTCACTTAAAGACTACGTTTTACGCTGGCTCCCAACATGAATCGACTTTTCAGGAAATGATGTAGAAACTGGAAGTGGTTAGCAGTGTCGCCTCACAGCAAGAGGGTTCCCCCACCCTCAGGTTCCAGCCCCCCACCCTGTGCTCGAACCTTGGGGTGGGGGAGCCCTTTTGTGCTGAGTTTGCATGTCAGTGTGGGTTTATTCCAGGTGCTCCGGCTTCCTCCCACAGTCCAAAGACATGCACTACAGGTTAATCGATGACTCTACATTGGTGTGAATGTGAGTGTGAATGGTTGTCTGTCTCTGTGTCAGCCCTCTGATAGTCTGGCGACCTGTCCAGAGTGTACCCCGCCTCTTGCCCAGTGTCAGCTGGGATAGGCTCCAGCAACCCCTGCGACCCCTAAGGATACGCGGTTATGGAAAATGAATGAATGTACAAAGACACCTAGACTTGTTTTTGTTAGGCGGTTTTCATGTCCACTTCAAAACAACTGTACATGACACCCCATAAGGAGGAGTGGGATTAGGTATTCGTAACACTTATCGCTGTGTTGCTTCACCTCACAATGTTGTAATATTTGCTATCTCATATTAGGCAGTATCAACACTAGTGATTGTCTAATACTGGCATGAGTAATGATTCTAACGTTCGAAGATCAGGTCTATGTCATGACAGGGTGTAATTTGTGCAGCTTGCAGAAAACACAATAATTCACTGTGATGGAAAATGATGTAAGACAAACTGAATCTAGTGATAAAAGGCAGACTGACTATAAGAAAACTGCTGCTTTTTCGAAGAATTTCACATATAAAGTCATACAGTACCCTGGACAGGTCGCCAGACTATTGCAACACATAGAGACAGACAACTATTCACACTCACACCTACGGACAATTTAGAGTCACCGTTTAATCTAACCTGCATGTCTTTGGACTGTGGGAGGAAGCTGGAGTACCCAGAGAAAACCCACGCTGACACGGGGAGAACATGC
>JAPZEB010063662.1:0-16771 GCA_029783705.1 Chaetodon striatus
GTAGCTCTCTACTGCCATCAAGTGTTAGAAAATTATACTGGTAGAAGATAGTTGACAATCTGAGGATAACCTTTTTCTGCTCTACCTCACTCATCACAATCAAGTAGAGTGCATCTTCAAACTGTGCAGAAAGGTTGAGAGGATGAAGCCCTGAATCAGGGCTAGCTGACAATAACAAAACCTTTTAAAAGGATTATGCAGATACTAAGCTGTACTTTTCTGAGAGCAATTGAAGAAAAGGAAATCATTGATATTATATGCAAGTTATTGTGAGCAATTAAAAAGATATGACCATAGTCAAGAAACTCAGTGAGGGCATTTTAAAACCTGAGCAAAGTACTCCAGACACCCCTCTTTCTAGTAACGCTTTCCAGCTACTCCTGGGGGATGTCCCCAGGCCAGATGAGATTCATAATCCTTCCAGCGTTTTCTGGGCCTCCTACCATTTGGTTGTACCCAGAACACCTCTAACAGAAGGCACCTGGGAAACATCCTAATCAGATGCCTAAGCCACCCATTCGACACGAGAAGTGGCGGCTCTATTCTGCACTTCCACTGGATGTCTGAACACCGTATCCTATCTCTAAGTCTGAGCCCAGCCAACATATGGAGGAAACTAATTTCAGCCAATTGTATCCACTGCCTCATTCTTTTGGTCACCACCCAAAGCTCATGAACATAGCTGAGGGTCATAATATAGATGGACAAGTAAATCGAGGGCTTTGTCTTTGGGCTCAGCCCCCATTTCACCATGATGGTCCAGCACAACACCCTTATCACTGCTGACACCGCACCAAAGCCCCTGTCCATCTCATTCCATTTTACCCTCACTTGTGAACAAGGCACTTGGAATCTTCACTTTGGGCTGTAAATCTCTCCCAACCCAGAGGGGACAATCCACTGTTTTCCCACAGAGAACCATGGCCTCAGAATTGTTGGTGCTGACTCTTTTCCCGACTGCTTCACGCTCGGCTGCAAACTGCCCTGCTATATGCTGGAGGTCACAGTGTGATGAAGCCAACAGAACTACATCATCTACAAAGAGCAGAGATGCCAGATTGGACTATCTGAGGAGCAATGGGTGGATCTCACTCCTAGATTGCAGTGATGCCTCACAGACAGCCTGTCATTCAAAACTGTGTGGCCCTTAAAGAGGTGATGAAACACTGCACAATGTGACTGCAGTTCCTTTGACTTTCACTATGTGCAAGATGACACTGCAATCAAACTTGATAATCACCTAGATTTGCCAGAGAACTTTGTAATATTTCACATTTTTGCTAGCAGGGGAGAAACCATCTTTCAACAAGCAGAATAAAACTGTCTGTCATGACGGAAGCACTGAGAGCAATTTTTTTTACTCTGGTGAGTCTCTTCACAGCCATCTGAAGGCAGCAGGTATCCATCCCATTTTAAGTATCTAACTGGAGTGATGACATCATCGTAAAGCCCAAATTAGGTTATATTATGTGCAACCAGCATCAGATTGTTGTGAAATAACCACAGAACCCTCCGTTGCTTATGTGCACAACAAACGTGTCACTTTGATTAATTATTCACTCATGTAGCACAAATTTTACTTCTGACTTCAAATGCAGCATTCATCAGTAATAAGAAGGTACCTGGTTTTACCAGTAAATAATCAGGGAACAATAAACTGTGCTGTTAGCGCCAAAGTAGCTCACACTTTACATGTGTGGACTTTGAGTTCATTGTGAAGTGATTACATCTACTGTATTACAGCTGCGGGCTGTTGCTGTGGTGAAGGTCAACTCTGGAGACAAACTGGTGAGAAGAAAAAGAATGTGGCTTCTGCTGCCAACAACACTGACGAAAAAAATGTGGAATCTATTTGCCAGGGTGAGTCACTGATCAGACTTCATCTCTCTGTTATGCTACTGAATAACTTTGGCTCTGATACTTTGGATCACAGTCAAATGCTGTAAAAAGGCACCATTAACTACTAAGTCTAAAAGAAAAATGTGTATATCACCTTCCAGCACACGTGAACGAGTGCTCAAGTACGCTCAAGTGCCCTTATGTAATCATTGCTTCAATGTCAAGAGTAAGTCAAGAAGCAAGAACATTTATTGATTTTAAACAGGTAGAACATACAATCAGAAAAACTGTATTTGCTGTAACAGCACCTTTGTCGTTTATCATCTTGTTTGTCTGCGTGTTTGGTTTTACAGAGGACACACAAAAAGAGGCCTAAAGACATCTGTAAATAACAACATTGGAATATAGCAGCATTTCTTTTTTAAGAGCCAAAGGTTCGGAATGGGTTCAGTTGTCTATTAGAGATGGGGAAAATTTGCATACACACCTTTCGGATTTATACACAACATGCACCATTTTATCCAGGCCTAAAGAGCTGGAATTTTTATTTTTAATTGATATGAATAAGCCGTTTAACTATTAAAAGCTTCTGCACAGACAAAATGAAAACATATTTGTGAAATCTAACTGTGTCTACTATAATCATAGAAATTTTAGCAGGAGTAGAAAGTCCTGCATATATAAATTCAAAGTTTCATGTCCACAAAAAGCATCCTTCAGCATCCTCAACAAAGATGGGACCATTTGACCACAGACAAGCCTGGATTTGTAACACATAGTTCTCCAAAGGGAGCTCAAGTAACCAGAAAAGTTGGAGAGACAGTAAAATGCTAAGAAGTTTAGCGTCAAACAACAAATGATGGTTTAGAGTTTTTGGTTGTTTTTCTCAGTAAATAATTTTCAAACTTTGTTTTCCTGGTGCAGATGTTTTGATTGATGCTTCTAGTGCACAGAAATGTATGTGAATGTGTTTAACCGAATCAGCTCTATGTACTGTGTTTCAGATTTACTCAGATTATGATGATGGCACAGGGAATATTGAGTACTCTCAAGAAGGGATTGGTGCAAACCAAGATCCCTTCTATTTGTTTGTAGTCGACCCTAAAGACGACACATTCGTGTTACCAAAGTGTGAGTGATGATAGATTCTGTTCTATTCTACTGTACTTTTTGACTTTGATGCAACTTTTCTCTTCATGACATTCAGTAACTGTTACTTTTTATATTTGGCAGCCATTTTCTACAGATTAATATCATAGGCTATTATATTTGTAAATGTACCTGCTAAGACAGATGATGAACACAACATTTGAGTTTTGAGTTTAATGACTTCATTAAATAATGAATTACCTCTAATTAATTAGAACTCATAAATCAAAATTAGGGTTGGCCCCTGATTATATCATTGACTTACCTTTCCTGATGAGCCTGAATGCAGCTGACCCAGGTGATAAACCAGGCCAGCAGGTTCATTGGAAATAAACAATCATAACCCCAGAACATGTACAACCGGTTCACCCAGGTCTATAATGACCCCACTCAACCCCTTCACCCAACATTCCAGCTGCTGCCATCTGAGAGGAGACTGAAGATAATGCCCCTCTGATCGATGATGTCTAGATGGTGTTTCATAAGGAAGTAGGACTATGTTAAAAAATTGACAAAAAAAGAGTTCCCTTTTTGTCAAGGCTCCTGAAAGGAAAATGATTTGAGAATTAGACAGATACACATGAAATAGCTTGATCTTTTAATATTACTGACATTATTAGGTATTAGTTAGATATGAAACTAAGTGATTCCATGTTTTACCATACATAAAAAATACAGTATATCTCTTTACCAAACATGCATATCTAGCTGTTTAATAATAGCAGCAACATGCATGCACCTGACATTATATTATGAAGTCGAACCAATAGGTTCTTAGATACTGTGATGTCCTTTTTAAGTCACTGAATTTGCCAGTAACTACTTATCTGAATGGTTCATGATGTTGTATATGGTATTTTTGTGAAACCTACCATTAAACATTGAGTCAGATACCAGCTATTCATTATCATGTTTGCTTCAGGAGATATAATGAAAAATACATAATCTGATTATGGCAGAAAGTAAAATGGCTGCCATCGACCCCCAAAAAGCTTTATTGTGATGATGTGATGTGTAATGACTCCATTTCTGAAAGCATGTTCAGGGCCCCAAACTGTACAAGCGTGCCAAGTTCCTTGCTTTTATGAAAAAGTTCACCTGAGGTATGTATGCTTATAATCATAATATAGTAACATAGCGCCTAAAGCCTTGTTCAGTCTTGAGTTGTGGACACATAATCGTTTGAGTGTTCATATTTGCGACGTGTGTTTCTGTCATGATTTCTGTCATGATGATGGCACAGGGAATATTGAGTACTCTCAAGAAGGGATTGGTGCAAACCAAGATCCCTTCTATTTGTTTGTAGTCGACCCTAAAGAGGACACATTCGTGTTACCAAAGTGTGAGTGATGATAGATTCTGTTCTATTCTACTGTACGCCAACTGCGTTACGACCTGTGCGTGCACACCATTCCACTCCAGTGTGCCCTCGCCGACAGAACCCCAGATAACGCGGTGATGTCACCAAACTATGTTTTGTCACACGTGAACAAAACAGGATATTATGAAGTGCCCCGGTGCTAAACTTTAGCACGGATGTCCGACAGCTTGGAGGTCTGCAGGTTGTTTGCACCCTGCTCTTCAGTTTTCTAGCATGCCAGATATCCAGTCCCAGCCGCAGACGAGGGCGCAACTTGCTCGTAGGCTTGTTCACACATGAGGACTTGTTGTGGCAGACTATCTGTCGACTCACCTCCAACCCCAGGACTTCTTAATGGCTCTCAAGATCCTCTGCGACCTCAAAATCAGTGTGAAAATCATGCAATCTGAACTAAGCTGAAGGCAGCATTGGGGAGCCAGGGATATCTTCTAATAACCCAGCATGATGTTGACCGATGTACATTTATCATTTCTCCCACAGTATTTTCATAAAATTTTCATAAAATCTAAGACCATATTTCTGTATGATAGATAAATAAGTTAAAGAGGAAGGTCTTGTGTTAACTCAAACAGGGCTTGCCTGCAAAAGCAAAACCTCTAAATCAGTTCACTGTTTGAACAGATGTCCAGTGACTTTGTCCAATCACAGATTCTCTTCATAATACCCTATTGTTATTTATTCTGTGAACAAGACATGCTGCTAACATTGGTTTTCTATTCTGGTTGTGGATGGATACTAGTCTGATTTTGACCTTATGCCTTTTAAATACCAGGCATAAAAGTTACAACAAGGCACAAAACAGGGATAAAGTCTAAATGGTAAACTAATCATAACCTTAGGTTAATCATAACTTTGCAGTTCTAGGTGTAACATTATGTTACACTTGGGTGTAAGCCCAGCTGGTGCACTTGGGAAACTCCTTAAGTGTTGATTGACATGACATGCCAAAGGCAGGATGGTGCCTGATTTGCATAGTACATGATTTAAAGCAAAGGAATGCCATGGTGGTTATGTTAAAATGTGGGTCACAAGATAATGACACATCACATTAAAACATTCAGGGAGTGGTGACGCTGACATTTGCAGACATCAACAAGTTTTATAACCTAAAACAACGAACCGTAACAATATCTGCAGGGCCTTGATGACAGAGATGTGGTTTAGGGACGCGTTTGCTGCTTCACATACTTTTTGGCTCATCAACCCTTAAAATAAGGCCATGTTTATTTACGACACATCAGGTTGTTGGAGGCCTGAAGAGGTTAAAAATTATCAAGTAACTTGAAAGAAAAAAGGAAATGGTTGAGGACACCTCGTGGCATGTTTACACGATATTCAGATCCGCTGAGCAGTTAGCATAGTTAATAAATTCCTTAAACACCTAAATTCCTAAAATACAACTTTGCATCACTCTTTTTCTCTTAATCTCCCCCACACTGGGGCTGCAGTTTACTTTGGCCTCCAAGTAACTACAGTTTCCTGGATAATGGCAGGTTACAGACCCCCATTGGAGAGTAAATGAATTGTAGAAAGAGATTGCGCTGGTTTTTGTATCCTTTTTTGAAAACATTATAGACCATTACTAGTGGCATACAAGGTAATTCATCTTAGCATATTTACTTACAAAGGTCAAATCTGTCCAAGCTACATTTTATCAGTCTTTACTTAGCTTGATGTATTTATACCAGGGATTTTTTAAAAATTGAGTTAGTACATTTTAGAAGAAGGTGTGTAACCTCTGGATCATTGGTAAGGTAGATCTCTGCTATCCTGATTTGCATTTGTGCAGCTCACAGCATTTTCATGCATGTGACAACCCTGGGAGGGTATCAATAACTATGTGTCTTAGGTTTGGATAACTGCAAGAAATTTAAAATCCACATCATTTCCTGTCAGTTTATTTTCAGTGTTGCCTTGAAATTCAGTCATTAACCTGAACTGCCTCTGCAATTTACAGTGATGACTTCTGATGAAAGCCCTGCGATAGTCTGGCGACCTGTCCAGGGTGTACCCCGCCTTTCGCCCAATGTCAGCTGGGATAGGCTCCAGCCCCCCCGCGACCCTCAAGAGGATAAGCGGTTAGGAAATGGACTTCTGATGAAAATCCTAGTTTTTATGCAGTAGCATTAAGATGATGTAGTGGGGTACAGATACATGGCCAGAACATTTGCAACGCATCCAGGCCCTGTTTGATTGCCTGCTCTGGGTAGTTCCATAAGGCCACGCTGACACAGTGAGGTGGTCGGCGGCCTGTAACAGCATGAGTTGAGGTCAATAAGAAGCTTCTTCCTTCCACTTCAGAAAGTGAGTAGATGTTGTTGCAGTCAGTGGTGGCCCACACTGACTGGATACGTTGATAAATTTTAGCAGAACATGTCAGTGACAGTTGGCCTATTTTTAAAGTTTAGTGTGTCCACTGCAAAATTATACAGATATTGTTAATTTATTTTACAGCAATGCTGTTTCCTATGACGTTTGTGATTATAGGTGAGTATAGGTTTAGCAGATGGCATTAAGCTTACCTGCTGAGCCAAATTAGCATAATGAGCTAATTAGGTAATTAAAAAACTGCTTTGATTTTGCCTTGGATTAAGTTACAAAGTTAACCTAAGGGTCAAAGTCCATTGATGTCCTGAAATCAATCTATCAATCTTGCCATGGTGTCGTCATGTAATCTTTTCTTATTAGCATAATTTGCACAAATTATGTTAAGAAAATTAGGTAATTAGGTAAAAGCTATATTTGGGCTTTTAGTGAACTTAGAAAGGTAATCTTAGAGTGTAAATAAGTATGTTTCTATGTCCAGAAATTTATCTTTCTGGGGCATGTGCCAAGGTTGAGCCCATATAAATCCGTGGTGTTGTGTGTTCATGTTTTCTGTATACTGTAATAATCAAAATTATGAGAATGGTTTGATTTTTGTCATAATTGTCATGTTTCTACCTTTCAAATGAGCTAATTTGGGCCAATTTTGATCATTTTTTAATTCTCATTTTTTACAATAAATATGATGTTGTTATTCATGATGATGCTAATAAGAGCATGTGAAGCTAGAAATGTTTTCTTATATTTCATATACAACTATGCAGTACATTACTATTAAAATAAACTTTCTCTGACAAGTTTGTGAGGAGTTTGGATTCTCTTTTTTAGGTCACCTAATAATGACCTAATTATGCTAATTGTGTAAGTGGCCCAACATGCAACCCTTAGCAACCAAGTTGAATTTCTTCCATCAGGCGTGTAGATGACATTTCAATTAAACTTTATTGGAAACACCATCACTGGGTCAACCAAATTTCCAGTAGACTATTATACCAGTTCCAAGTCTGAATGCTATCTGTGCCAGCTTTATGTAACATCCAGGCCAAACATCTCTGTGTGGGAAAGAGCCAACTCTTAACGCTTGCAGAACTACATTCTAAAACAGTGTATCCCACACCTAGTTTCACAGTGTAATAAAATCACACCATTGTACCTCTGGGGTTAGGCTTGGGCCACATCTGAGCTGCTGGTGATAGAAGTCATTGTAGCACGTATAACAGGGTTTGGCGATACAATTGTAAAAAACGATTACAATTTTCCTACTGCCCATCAGCCTAATTCAACTTTCTAGAAAACTAGTGTGTGAGACTATGTGTGGTGGAAATTTCTGCAATAAAGGCTTTCAAACAAAGACTGTCTTTCCAAGTTTTATTGTCACACTTGCAGGCTGTTGCAGTACACAACCTTAAACAGAGTCTCAGGCTGAGATTGAAGAACTTTTATATTGCATTGCATTCATGGAAAAGTGAAATCCATTTTGGAACCAGTGGAAGAGGTGGCGGCAAGGTTGGTAGTGGGATTTCATAGAAACCTCTAGATTCCATAATCTCATATGCATCTTCAGGTATTGTCCCATCACACTGCCCACCCACCAGGCTTTGGTGTTGTTAGTCATGTAGTTACATATATAGGTTATACTGTAGGTAACGCTGTCAGTGTGATCGGCAAGAAACGTGACACCCTACCACAGAAGTATTCCTATACCCGATTTTTCTCTCAAACTTATGTGGCAATGGAACGCATCCATTGTCTAAATACTGCCAGTCCTCTTTTACGCGTTGGTGGAGAGGTGATTCAAGTTCATTTGTTTGCACTGCTTGTTTATTAGTGTAATGTAAGACATGGGTGTGGTGAGTTTAGCAAGTTATCAACAGCATGCCCAATTTAGTGGTAAGACACCACAAGCATGATTCCAACATACCTGATAATCTTGAAGTCCTATTACACCTGCTAAAGTGCCCCTTACGGGAATTCTGGCTAACACCTAATTATACCATGTGTTTCCTCGCCATTGTAACATGCAAGTTCTTGGGGGGAACCACTTAAAAAACATGTCAGCAGGTGTTGTCAATACATTTTTCCCTCACTCAATGTTAGTTCAACAAAATCCATCTGTAATTTACCAGAGTTCATTAGCTGGTGGTTTGGTGCTACAAGGCATCTGCTGGCCTCTACCAACAGTGCAAATGGTGCCAACCAAGCATTTTTCACACAATTTTGTGGAGTAATTTGTGAAACATTTTGTAAACCAATGTCAATATCTGCCTGCATCCCAATCTAATTTTACGCAGAAAGGAAAGAAACACTTGGATTTATCATTACGTTCAAGCATATGCCATCATCGAAACAGGCCTGTGACTTTTTCCAGAGAGCATTTTCATCTTGTGTGGCTGTGCTGAGTTCCTTCACATCAGAAGTGGGTGTAATTGTGTCAGTTAAAAGTGTAGAAACAAGTTGTGGTTTGAGAAGTTCTTGTTTGGTGGCTACATTTGCTGTGAAACTGGGACAGCGTTGTTTGTATTAACATTGCATAGTATAGCAGTCTGCTCTGGGAGCAGCACAGCCTCTGGTGATTTAGCCACAAGCTTATGTTGAGATATGGTTCACCTGTGGATGGCAGAACTGCCTCTGCTTCCAAAGTGTGCCAAAATCATGTACCACATCAAAAGTATAGAAGCTGTCTGTATAAATGTTTACAGTTTTGCCTTCAAAATGTCTGCATGCTTCTGTTAAAGTGTTAAGTTCTGCTGCTTGTGCAGAGTAGTTCGATGAAAGTAGTTGAGCGACAGCAGTGTCATGTTGGGTCACTGCTGCAAACCCTGCTTTTACCTAACCCTTGAGCTATAGTTCTGTGTTTGGTAGTGATCTGTCTTGTAGGTTGGGCCTGGGGGGCAAACCCCAGTTAGTGCAGTAACACAATCATGTGGCTCACCTTCTTTTGCTGTTGGGAGGACAGTACCTCCTAACAGTAGAGGTTTAGAATACCGCATCTTTTTACAATGATGTTAGGTCAGTTGTTCGGTTGTTGGTGAGTAAGGGTTTTTTTGCTCCGACCAACACAGTATGTGAAACTAACAAGGTTAAATCCTGATAGCCCACCAAACCACATGTTGCCAACACTGCTTTTTCTGCTGCTGCTACAGCTCTCAGGCATCTTGGTAAACCTGATGCTACAGAGTCAAGAGTATATGAAACAAATCTACAGGTTGTTGTTTACCCCCATGGTCTTGTCACAAATGTCATGTGGCTATTTTTTCATCTACTTTCTGAGTGAAGGGTTTAGTCATGCCTGGTTGTCTGTGCAGTTTGTAAAGGAGTTTATATGTCAACAAAAGCTTTCTCAGCTTTTTCCATCCAGGTCACCTTTTGATGTGCTGTCAGTCCTTTGCCATACATTATTTCTGATAGTGGCGCTTCAGTCTCAAGGTCACTTGTTGTTAAACCAATTGCAATTTGGTTAAACTAGTCCTGTAAATCTTGTACAAATCTTAACATTTCTCATCCTTCTGACAGGAAAAATGGGTGTGTGTACTTTAAATGTTCGACACAAAACAATAATCCCAGCTTCTAATAATAAATTAACAGTGGTGTAATGCCCTAAGTTGCTTCAGGTTCAAGAGGATATTGTTTCTTGTGAGGGTGGAAAGAGGATTTTGGTGTTACCTCCACAGGTGCTACCTCCTCTGTCAATCAAACATCGCATTCGCTCAGGTCCCAAAAATCGTGTGGAACCTGGGCAAGTTCAGGCAAGTCAGGAGTCAGACATGTTTGTGTAAGTTGTATGCATGCATGTCTCTGCTGTTGGCAGTTGCTCCCCCTGTGGTTGTAAATTGTGTTTGACAGCACCATTTGTGTGGACAATGTGGTGTTTCTGTTTCCTGCCAACAGTGGTCTTCTTTACACTCTTTCACTCATAGTTCCTGGTCCTGTTAGTCTGTATGGGGAGCCTTGACCAAAGCAACTTGAATTTGATCTATTTACACTGAAAAACTCCTTCCGAAGTTTGTCTTGTATCTACAGCAAACATTTCATCATTCCAGTACAACTAATCTGCTCCTAATCTATCACTTTCCTGTACTCTAAACCATTTCTAGCCACATGCTTTATCTGAGCCTATTGTGTCACATTAGCTGTACAGTGCAGTGAGGCTGCATTCATGAGGTCAGCATCTCCCTGTGTCAAGTGCGTGTAAGCCTGTTGTAGTAGAAATCTATTTATAGCTCCAGGTCCTCTGTCAGCCAGCTCTGACTAGTTTTGCCTGTAGCTTCTGCAATTCATGTATCAACCACTTCATTTGGGTGTTGAGGTAAATCAGTACAGTGAACTGTTGATTCTGTAGCTCCAGAATCAACCAAAAATGTCATGGTCTGTCCTGAGATCTGAAGTGTCACTGTAGGCATGACCCTTATATGCATCATGTGATAACATATTAAAATGTGGCGCCGGTTTTACACTTTGTCAAACCTCAATGGGTGTTATTGCATCTTTAACCAATTGTAATTGTGTGTGTTGGCTCACTAGTGTATGATGTCTTTGTGTGGTTTTGGTGTTCTCACGTTTCTGCTGTCTGCAGGTTGACTCCCACTTATCTCTGGCTCCATCAGTCAGTCAGAGGTTGGCTTGTTTGATGATTTATTCTTTGGGCAGTTGCCACAGGTAGAGCATCCATCAAAGTAACTGTAGCCCAGTCCATGTCCTTCACGTCCTTTGCCATATCCTCTGCTACATCCGCGTTCCTTGTAGGCTTGTATCTGTGCTATCAGGAGTATTTCAGCCTCGTCTTACATGTTCTTCTGCCACAAGCTTCTTTGCATGATTCTCTCTCTGCTGCAGCCTTCCTGTGTCACACTCTAAACAGTGCTCATTGTCATGAGCTTGAATCTCTGGTCTCAGTCCTTGGTCGAATTTGCCTCTCAGATGTGCTTCCCATGGACTCAGTGGCACCAGTCTAGATGGATTTGGCTGTGGTCTGGACAAGCTACTGTGAGTGTCATGCGCCTATGTCAGGGGTGCAATCTACAACAGTCTCTTCCAGACCTTGCTTGGAGTTTAAGTTGCCTTACACTTGGCTTCACAAACTTATTTGCGAGTTATTAACTCTCATTAACTCTTGAGTAGTTGGCATAAACTGATGTAGCCGTATGCTTATCTTATGACAGTCTCTTCTCCTCCTACTGTATGTCGTCGATCTTTTGGACACCCTGGGCAACCTTTGTCATGTCATGGTCCATGGTCTGTGAACATAATGTAAGCCTCAGGAGCCATCTGCCACTTCCATTAGGGGAAAATCACCCCACTCATTGATGTTTTCCTGGTGGAGGCATAAAATCTATAGTGTGTGAGAAGATCAGGCTGTTGAGTTGGGGTTGCTGCTGCAGCAGATGTGGATGAGAACTAGGAAGGCTCCAGGAGTGTTTTTGATCATGTCATCCAAGTTACACAGTCTCTACCAAGTCTCTTGACTTGGTACAGGGGAGAGCATGTCAAGGTCACCTGAATATTTGAGACACTGAGAATACATCATAGATTTTTTGCATCTACCCCTGTGTCTGGTTTCTTCAACCCAATCACTATATGCTTTCTAGTCAGCTTTGAAGGGTACATATCTCTTCTTCTAATTTCCTTTTAATTTATACACCTCCCCTTGACTTATTATAATAATAATATAATAATAAAACATTCCATTCATAGAGCGCTTTTCATGGTAACCAAAGACACTTTGAATAATTTAAAACGATGTCTCATTTTAGTTGAGAGCATCAGATTAGATTTACAAATGCACCCATTAATTAATTTACCACTTGTAACAAAGGTATAAATGGCAAATTTAGTGAAGTAAAAAGTAGGTTATTTCCTAAAAAATATACTCAAATAAAGGGTAAAAGAAGCCTTTAGTTCATGCTGGATATAAAAACATTACCCAAACCGAAATATTCTTCACTTCGCTAGATTCAGTGAGCACAAGCAGAGAGCCTACAGGATAAGCATCACTCTACCATTGCAAGTTGAAGTGTTTAAATTTGTCATACTTACTCATAACAGTATTAACATTACCGCTGTCAAGTTACACCCCATAATTAAACTCATGCGCTACTTTATAACCACAGCAGTTAAAGAAAGGGACTATTACGCTTATTTACAACTTAATTCTTCTGCTAAGTGTATTTTATTGGTGTTTCTGACTGTGCGTAGCTGCAGTGGGTGTGTTTTTAAGGGGCAGATTCAAGGATTTTGAGGCCCCAGGCAAATGACGTCTTGTTTTACTATTCACCCTTTACCGGGAATGTAGGTAGGCCATTGGCAGTGGTTGAAGAAGTACTTAGAATTTCATTTTCTTATGTAAACTTTTCAATTGTAAAACTATTAACACTGCACTGCATTTGAATTTTAACTTAAAGTGGTTTAGGGCTGAAGCAGGCAGGAAGTTTGGCATCTTCCTTCACCTTACCTCAACCTACTTTTGCATGGTGACTTTACTGAACTAATCATTTGCTTACAAGATTGAAGATACCTCTTTCACCTGGGTGCCAGGTAAAAAAATAAATAAATAAAAAAGATCCCTGGGGAGAGCATGAGGGCAAATCTGATGGAGCAACATTTGAAACATGTAGTTTGTTCTTTTTTGTTTTAAGTGTAATCTGTTAACAAAAACAGGGTCAATCCTATCATCCAGGTGTGTGCTGGAACTTTGTCAATGTTGTTGTTTACTGTGGATAATTTGGTAACTTTTAAACTGACTGAGCTGACCAAACCTGAAGTCGAATGAGCTGAAGACAAACCAGCATTAGTATAGTGATAGATATTTATAGACAGACCCACCAAGGGACTCGTTTCTCAGGGTAGCCTGTATTCATGTATAGCTTGTAGCCGTGTTGGACAACATTTGCTTTTTTCCCCAACTGAAGTAAGATATATGGGCTAAAGAACTTTGTGCAACTTTAAGGGTTTGTGGGGGGTTTACATGACAAAAGTGGATGTTGGTAATTATGCTAATTAGCTGTTAACAATGGGTCAGATGACAATGTGTAATATGGATCTTTTCTATTTCTCTCAGGTGTTGGTAGACACCAAAAACAGTGGAAAAAGTAAGTGAATATTGGATTTACCTTCATCAGGTGAACATAATTAACATGTCAAATGAATTATCTTTTAACCCGTTTGCTTACAGGTTAGTCACATTAACTCTACTAGTGCAGTGCCCGTAGGAAGTATGTATTTTTATAGAAAAGTGGATGCTTAAGTAGATTTTTCATGTATGGCCAAATGAGGCTGTGTTCGATGGTTGGATGTACAAAGAGGTGTACATACTCTTACATAGTGTTAATAGACAAATTGTACATTGGGTAAGACATGGACGTACATTGAGATACGGAGAGACACGCAACATCATTAGGTTTCCTAGCTTTCTGTAGGCGAACAATCTTGAAATGGTAGCTAGCAAGCACCTAACCCTGCACGCCTGAAAGGAAAAACAAACGTTAGCGATGTAGCCATACTTTGGTATGGGAAGTTTAGGCAATGTTTTAGTCAATCCACCCATGTTGTAGCCATGTCAGCAAACACGATGAGCAGATGAGAACAGCGTGGTGAAACTTAAGAAATAGCACTTACCGATGAGATTACTGAAACATGTCATGTCAATGCAAATTGCACCACTTCATCTACTCCTATATGGGGGAGTGATGAAATGGAATGTCATAAGCCTTTGCAAAGTTTTGGGTGACCAAGAGCGGTATAGCAGTAGGATTCTTTTAGCTTTGTTTCCGTGAGGCGTGGCTATAGCTGCGAGCGAGAGCGCGATAGGCTAGATCGGTTACACGTAGGCCTGTGGGATTTTAACTTTTAATGGTAATAATTATGTTTTGAATATTAATGCCAAAAACTTCAAAATGAAGAATGCACACCATCGTGCCATGCGCAAGCCATATCCAAAAGCTTAGGTTGATCTGACAAACAGAGAGATATGCGAGCCACAGACACACACACACGCACACACACACACACACACACACAGACGCTTTTTGATTTATAGATAGATGTTTTAAATTATTTTTCTAAAATTTGCATTGAAACAATGTGCAGGACATTTTGCTTAACAATAAAATGTATTTTACAGTTAATTTTCATGCATATTTACACATGTAATGTCCCAGGGACAGAAATGGCACTCATTCAATAGAATTCCTCAGGTGCTGATGCTGATTTATGTCGTGCCAAAATGTGATAGTTAGTCCACCAAAAACTGAGTCACCCAGTTTATATACATCTAATATCATAACAGCTGCATTTATCTGGATCAAAGAGTCATAACTATCAATAAACATAATGTCATGTCCTGTTGTATATGTGTTTAGTATGCCCTATATTCTTGCTTATCCTCTACATTATTTTACCTGGCCACAGTGCTGTAAATCAACCACCCAATCTCTTTTTAACACTTCAAAAGCCCTTCTTCAACTAAAACAGCTTTTTTTTGTATGCAGTGTAAAAGGAGATTTTATCTTTATATGTTTCTCTAAAAAAAATACAATGAGCCGATGACACATCTTTTATACTCGTCTTTATTTGCATGTTTGATATTGAAGGAATCCAGAATTAACTAAAAGTAATCAGGTACATTACTTTAATATTGTGATACTTATAGTAAGTTACTGATTACATTTTTAACAGGTAACTTGTAATTGTACTGGATTACATTTTTAAAGTAACACTCCCAACCCTGGTCACGAGTGTGAGACTGAACCCAAATGCAACAGTCTGAAGCAGGAAGACAGTTGATAAGGACTTTTATTTAACACAAGGGAACGGGAACGTGAACAGGCAGGTAATTCTTCGGGCTCATAGCCCATACACAGTCTCTAGGAAACAGAAGGACACACACACGGCAGTGTGACAGGCAACTGACAGCAAGTGGGAACTTTGAGCATCATGGCAGCAAAACACCACACAGCCACAGGCAGACAGAAACCAGAGACCCTGAGGCAGAACTTGTGGTCGGGGACAGAAGGCTGGCGAGTTTACCGGGAAGCAGACAACGTAGACAGGTTAGAGGCTGGCAGGGTCGGTACCGGGGAATCAAGCCAAAGGTAAGTGCTGGAATGTCTTGCATGAGAGGGAAGAACAGTCCAGCACTGAGGGACAGGCAGCAGCTGCTCAAATACAGGGAAAGCTGATGAGCAGCAGCTGAGTGAACAGGTGAGTGGAGTTGATTTGATGAGGAGGCATGGCTGACTAGTAGGGTGCAGGTGAATGGAAAATTACCAGGACCAGGTGAGGGAGAGAAGGGAAGCAGAATGCAGGCTGTGACAATTACATCACTGTTCAACATATCCTAAAAACAGTTTGGATAATATCCTCCAGAAATGCACACACAACAGTTAGAGGAATTAGTGCCCCATAAATGAAATTACATCCTTAATGTAGAGTTACGTAATGAACTTAAGTTACAGAAGTTACGTTTAGGCAAGTTAAGTTACTGTGGTAAGATTTAGGTAAAGGAACATGGTGAGGACATACCTTAAAATGACGTTAACTCGAAGTTCACACAGTTCTGAACATGCATCTCCAGATGAAAGTCTTGGGGAAAAGTCCACTTCTTTTGACCAATCCACCACCCCTACCTGCTCCTTACAGACTGTTAGAGACTGCTTTCTTGTTTACTCCGGTCAGCACAATGGTCATGTGACTGCAGACTTTCAAAATATGAGGGTTATGCACAAATTACTGTCTCATGATTATGTGGGCTATGTATACATTTTTGTGCATTACTTTTTGTCAGAAAACATGAACAGTTTATGAGCACAGCCTGCACTGTGTGTGTGTGTGTGTGTGTGTGTGTGTGTGTGTGTGTGTGTAAAATCCAGCTCATTCTGGGCAAATCCCCACAATCTTTAAAATGCAGAAAACAAACAAATGCTCAAAATTAATCATTATACAGTGCAGAGGCTGAGTGAGTACAATGTAAGATGTACAGTGGTGGAAAAAAGTTTTCGGACACCCAATGCATTTGTGAAATATTGCATTAAGAATCACTCTTAGGTCTTCAAGTGCAATTTCTTTTAGTACAGTCACAGCCAA
>JAPZEB010063963.1:0-16654 GCA_029783705.1 Chaetodon striatus
CGATCTGCCACACTCTTCCCTGTCCATTCGTCTGTCTTCTCTTAGTTCACTGGACAATGATGCATAGCTAATGTTTCGTGCCATGCTGCTATCCATAGCAGCGGTAGAGTGCCTGTGGCTCTGCACAGCACCCAAAAGCTCCATATGCTGCTGAGCAACACCGTAAAACATGGATACCAAGGCGAACACACCAACAGATGACGCATGTTGGTACAGACAGACATATGACGTATGGATTTTTGGGTAACACTTTCTATGAAGGTCATGTCTATAATGCATTACAAGCACATTCATGTGACATTTTGATGTATTTATAAGGATTTATGTACAAATATGTTTATACTCACTAAGTTCCTCATTCATAATGCTTAATACCTCCATACTAAAGTAACAACAGTGTTTGAAAGAAGATTCTGATTCCTGTGTTACATAGCACATTACACCCACTATAACTTTAGCCAGTTATAAAGACGCAGAAAGAGAAGTGCTACAATATACATTCTAAGTTTCTATGATGGAATGTTTTATATGTCTTACAGAAAAACTCTGCTTCACTCTCTGTTGAACATCTGCACCTCTCCTAGGAGGTTGCCCAATACTACCCTGTACCATTGGCCGCTATGTTTAGTGTGATGGTGCCATTGTCTGCTTTATTCAAATGTCAAGCTGTGTTTTGGAAAAAAACTTATATAGTCCTGTCACTTTATCTAAAGCTCACAAAGTCAGTTCAAGGATTCAAGATGGATTCAAGGATTCAAGATGGCGCCAGTGTGTGTGGCCTGCCGTCTGTACCTGCCAACATTTTGTGTGTTTGTGCTGTTTTTGTGCTGTTACTCGAAATGCCAACTCTCTACTGGTGTAGAGACAAACACTACTGGATCTTCAACTTTCTACCAAAGATCTGGTGAAACTGGATTATGCTGGGCATTCAACTTTGGCCCCGTTTCCATCGGGGATCCCAGCTCACCTTTGCCGCGCCCTTGCTCCCCCGCCGCCAAGGTAAATGCAGCGGTCAGCCGGTGAGGCTGAAGGCCTGCATGGCACATTTTTCTCTGGCTTCCTGGACCCCGTTTGGAGTGATGCCTCGCATCTTTATTTCTCAGCGCCCGCAGGACCTGTCAACACCTGGCTGGTACCTGTTGTCGGCCTGGATGAGATTTTCCACCCCCGCGGCCCCTGCTATCCCCGTCCTCGCCAGTGCGGGGTGAATCTGTGTAACCTGCGGCCTCTGAGTCGGGCTCCCCAGCGGACAGCGGACACTGCGGACCTGCCGGTTCCTGCCAGGATTGGCCTAGTAAACAGTAGGTCTCTAGCGAATAAAACTTTTGTCCTGAAGGATTTATTCACGTCCCCAGGATTGGACATTCTCTGTGTGATAGACTTGGCTGAGTGTTGGTGAGTCCAGCGCTTTCACTGAACTTTTACCTCATGACTGCTGCTATTTTAACTCCCCGCGGACGTTGGGCCGAGGTGGAGGAATTGCCACTGTTTTTAAGAGCCACTATAAATGTAAGCAGCTATTGCTACCATCCTCGTTCACCAGCTTTGAACTGAGCCTGTTTGAGCTTTGTCGCTCTCACACTGTGCTGTGTGCAGTGGTCTATCGGCCTCCCAAATATAATAAGGACTTTTTAAATGATTTCTCTGATTTCCTGGCTGAAATCATGCCTAAATATGACCGTGTCCTTATTGTTGGGGATTTTAATGTTCATGTGTGTTGTCCTGATAAACCAATGGTAAAGGACTTTTTAAGCCTCATTGACTCTTTTAATCTTGTGCAGCATGTGTCTGGTCCCACACAAGAACGCGGACACACACTTGATCTTGTTTTATCCTTTGGCTTGCCTGTTGTTAACTTAGAGGTTTGTGATGCAGCATTGTCTGATCATATGCCTGTATTATTTGAGGTTGCACTTGCCTGTAATACAGTTAAACCTCGCGCTGCTACCCGACGCTGTCGCATCATTAACCCTTCCACTGCTGTTCAATTCTCGGCCGTCTTCAGTCGGACTCACAACTGTGTCACTGAACATATGGACTACGATACGGAGGAGCTTAACTCATGGTTTCAGTCCACCTGCAAATCCGTTCTAGACACCGTGGCTCCGTTAAAAACCAGGCAGCCTAGGACTAAATCTGAGCCCTGGCTGAATGACACAACTCGTGCTGTCAGACGCCAGTGCCGTAGAGCTGAGCGAAAGTGGAAAAGGGACAAACTGCAGGTGTCATTTCAAATTGTAAAGGACTGCTGGCGTCATTATCAGAAAACTGTGAAAGATGCTAAAAGGAAGCATTTCTCCGATATTATTCTGTCCAACTGTCATAGGCCTCGTGTGTTGTTTAAAACCATTGACTCTGTTCTTAATGCCCCACAAACTGTCTGTATGGAGTCCTCCCCTGCTGTGTGTGAAAATTTTCTCCACTTTTTCATTGATAAGGTTGCCTCAACCAGGGCTTTAATCTCACGCTCTGCGTATGACACTTCAGTCTCTGTGCCCTGTTCTGCTGTCTTTGACAGATTTGAGCCTGTGACCCTGTCCTTGTTACAGAAGATGGTTGGTCAGTTGAAGCCCTCAGGTTCTCCAAATGATGTGGTTCCTCCCCGACTATTTAAAGAGGTTCTCCCCACCATAGGACCCTCTGTTCTGACACTTATAAATAGTAGTTTGTTTTCAGGTGTGGTCCCTGAAAATTTCAAACATGCAGTAGTGCAACCTTTGATTAAAAAACAAGGACTAGATACTGCTGTCCTTGCAAATTACAGGCCTATCTCTAAACTGCCTTTTATCTCAAAAATCCTCGAGAAGATAGTTTGCAGCCAATTAATGGCTTTTCTTGAAGAGCACAAAATTCTTGAGGTTTTCCAGTCTGGTTTTAAAACTTTGCACAGCACCGAATCAGCTCTTTTAAGAGTTTTTAATGATATCTTTTTAGCTACTGACTCTGGTGACTGTGTTATTCTTGTGCTTTTAGATTTAACTGCTGCTTTTGACACAGTGGACCATGAACTTTTAATCTCTCGTTTGAAACAGTGGGTGGGTATCGGGGGCGCAGCACTGGAGTGGTTCAGGTCATACTTGGCTGATCGAACCTTCTGTGTCAGCCTTGGTGACTCTGTGTCCTCCTCTGCTCGTCTCTCATGTGGGGTCCCACAGGGCTCGGTCTTAGGCCCTCTCCTTTTCTCTCTCTACTTGCTTCCACTTGGTTCCATACTTAGGAAGCATGGCATTTCCTTCCACTGTCACGCGGATGACAGTCAAAATTATGTCCCTCTCAAAAAGCAAGATGCATTTTCTGTGAAGCCACTACTGAGGTGTCTTGATCACATAAAGGTCTGGATGGCTCTAAACTTTTTGAATTTTAATGAGAAAAAGACAGAGGCGATGGTTTTTGGTGGCACCACTGGAGCCCCCCTTGTAGATCTGGGTTCCTTGGCCCAGTTCATTAAGCCAACTGTCACAAATCTTGGGGTTAAAGTGGATGCTGATCTCAAGTTCGACTGTCAGATCAGTTCAGTCGTTAAATCGAGCTTCTTCCAGTTGAGGCAGCTGGCCAAAATTAAACCGATCCTTTCCAGGCAGCACTTTGAAACAGTAATCCATGCCTTTGTGACCACTAGGCTAGATTACTGTAATGCACTTTATGTGGGTGTCAGTGGGTCCTCTGTCGCCCGTCTTCGGATGGTGAAAAATGCTGCAGCACGTCTTTTAACTGGCACACGTAAACATGAGCACATTTCCCCATTTTAGCCTCACTTCACTGGCTGCCCATACATTTTAGGATCAATTTTAAAATTCTTTTATTTACTTTTAAATCCCTCAATGATCTCAACCCGCCCTACCTCTCTGAGCTGCTGCAGCCTTATACACGCCCCCGCTCTCTCAGGTCAGCTGATCAACTGCTCCTGACTGTACCTAAAACTAAGCGCAAGCTCAGAGGTGACCGTGCCTTTGCTGTAGCAGCTCCTACACTATGGAACGATCTGCCTCTCCACATCAGACAGGCCTCCTCTCTGTCTGTTTTTAAATCCCATCTTAAAATCCATCTTTTCTCCTTGGCTTTTGGCACCATGTGAGATGTTGAATGTATTATTATTTTCATTTTATTGTTTGTTTTGTTTATTGTACAGCTGTTTTTATGTCTTTATAAGCTATTCTTGTATTTTATTCTTTTATTTTTTTATTTTATTTATTCGTCTGTACAGCACCTTGGTCCACTGTGGTTGTAAAGTGCTGTACAAGTAAAGTTGGATTGGATTGGATAATGTAAAATACCGTGCTAATAGAAAACAACCCTCAGGTCTCATTGACAGATGTGTTTTATGTTCCTCTCATCTCTCAGTGGAAGTGAACCTGTAATGGACCTGAATGAAGAAGCAGATGTCAAGCCAGCCCAGCAGGAAAATGTCAGAAAGACCAGCAAAAATGTCATCAGAGATATGGAGTTCATCACTGTGTCAGAGTTTGAGAACATCCCTCAGTAAGTTCTGTCCCTCACTGCTATCCAACATAGATAGTGACTGAAATTGTTCACGATGATTTTGAGACATACTGTAATAGTGCAGCAACACTCACCAACCACTTTTTACCACTTTTTAGGTACTATTAGGTACAACTGTTCAACTGCTCATTAACACAAATAGGTAATTAGCCAATCATGGCAGCAACTGCATTTAGGCATGTAGACACGGTCAAGACAACCTGCTGAGTGGTCAAGAAAGGTGATTTAAGTGACTTTGAATGCGACATGGTTGTTGATGCCAGACGGACTGGTCTAAGTATTTCAGAAACTGCTGATCCACTGGGATTTTCATACACAACCATCTCTAGGGTTTACAGAGGATGGTCCAAAAAGAGAAAATATCCACGGAAGGAGAGAGGAAAGTGGAATTATGCTTTTAAAGAAATGACAAGTTGTTTCCTCAGAACTATCATGTGAAGCTACGCCCCTTTTCTGATGATGGTGGCAGCTGATCACAGCTGGATCAGCTGTCAGTCAAAGCTGGCTGTCTTCTGATGGAGCTTGTGTCTGCACATATATAATAATATATGTATATAATAAAGACACACAATTATCAGTGGCAGAGCAAGTGTTTTGTCTGTGTAACAAGCACTTGCACATGAATAAACCTGCATTCTTTATTTATACTGCGCCCTGCTCAGAGGCACAGAAAGCATTTAAATTATTTATCAATTTTTTGCATCTGTATATATTGATATTCTGATTGTGATTTCATTATTCAGTAACGCAGAGCACGATTATCTTTTAGACACTGGAGATTATTTTAAAGAGAAATGTTTCATGGAAAATTTTATTATTTTATTAAATTATGAAGCTCATCAACCTGACGCTCAGGAGTGATCAGTTTCACATGTGACTGATTGGAAATGATGATCAGTGATTTAAAAATTGTTTATTGCTGACAGATAGACACTCTGACTTCAACTGTCTCCATAATAAAAGTTACTGGGGGAAATAACAGATGGTGAAAAGAAAAATCTTTCTAATAAATGAAGAAAGTTGTCTGTCTTCTGTTGTTCAGACCTACAATTTACACAGCTGATTTTTAACTAGATGGTGAATCAGAAAGCAAATGAAATATAAAACTATGGAGTGATAAACTTCAGTTTAATCTCTTATCTGTCTTCACTCCAGTATGAAACTCCTGTATGTTCTGATGTATCAGATCAGTCTGATCTGCTGCAGTGTCCAATCAATACAATGTGGGGGCGTGTCAGCCAATTAAAGACCTCCGTGAAAGCTGCTGTCATATATCCTTGCTCATACTCTGAGATCCTTCCTCGATCCTCGCTCCTCCCTCCTCAGAGCGATCTTAAAAATGGTGCATCAAAACATTTTTGGTTCAACTGAGGAGCAAGGAATTGACAATAAGAGACTTGGGATGCATCCCTGGACTCAGGAATGACCACCAAATTCTGATCAGTTCAAAGGTCATCATGACCAGTCATCTCATTCTAATGAACGCAATATCCCAAGGTCAACTTGAGGGAGTTTCCTTAAATCATCCACTTGGATTTACAAATAAACTGATTAGAATTTGATGGTCAAAGTTCATGGTCACTGTGACCTCACAAAACATGTTTTTGCTGTAACTCAAGAAGCTAATTATGACAAAATTTCACACCAATGTCTAGTTGGATAAATAATGAATTGATGACCTTTTATATCCAAAAGGTCAAAGGTCAGCTTCACTGTGACATCATAATGTTATGCAAAAACACTATTCTGGCCATTACTCAATGTCATACTCAGGAGCAGAAGGAGAAATATTTAGTCATACAGTGAATTGGTGACACTAATCTTGGGTGTCCACCTTGAAACTGTGCTGATAGTATAGACCTTCTGTGCTGCCAGGGGGAGGATATGTTTGAAGCATCCATGTTTTTACAAAATTTTCTTTTTCTTTTTTTTTTTTTTTTTTGCAAAGGGGTGGAATTGAGGTCCAGGACCTCTGACAGCCCAGGAGAAATGTCAGTGACCAAACATTTTATAGCGCCAGTGTGAAGTTGGAGAGGGGAATTGTAGGTCCATGTTTTCACAGACGTATGTAAACTGTAAGAGAAACTTGACAGTTTTGCGGAGGCATACAACTGCAAGGTGGTACTTGTTGTTGTATTGCCAAAAAATGAAACACTGTTTTTGTGTGTCTTTTTGAGCTTTATGTCCTCTCAGTCGGAGTGTTGTGTCCCACTCAGGTACATGAAAGGACGTGTATCATATCAGCAACTTAATGCTGTGGTGCAGAGCATTAACACAGCTGTAACAGCAAAGTACAAGATCCTCCATCAGTCGGTGAAAACTCTCAACAATCATGCACGCAAGCTACACCAGCGCTTTAAGGACCAGGAGACATCAGATACAAAAGGTATGCTGACGGCAAAACTGAAGTTGTCAGTTTCTCAGAGATGATGATTGGTATGTTTGATTTATGCATTTAATACAACCATTGACGAATGATGAAATACTGCATGTATGTTGTCTGATCAATGCTCTATCCTAAGAGTGAATTCTGATGTGGCATTTTCATCTGATCCCATCCACCAATAAGCTCTTGATCCCATCCACCAATACGCCCTTATTACCGTATTTATGTTTTTTTGTTGTTTTTTTTAACCACATTGGAAATTATGTTAAATGTTCCATAGCGTAAAGACAGAGCTCAGTATCTTCAGTGAATTGATCTCTGATGTATGTATGATAAAAAAGAACAGCTCATTATATTGGGAGTGGGAAAACAAATTGATACAGCATAGTATCCATATATTTTTGTGTGGCAATATCGTATTATTAGAGGGACGCCAAGTGCTATTTTTATTTTTTTTTATTATAACACAAATTAAACTTATGGTACCCTACTAGAATAATATAATCAATTGCTTTTTCAGTCTACTAGATACATTTTGCTGCAATAAAAATGATTGAAGTGAGATAACCAGACTGAAAATTTAATCTTATTAGATTAAACAGATGTTGACAAAAAATTTCCTATGGTGACATTATTTGTAGTTGGAAAGAAGGTAATAAATCACAAGCATGTCGCAAATTGCAATAATATTGTATGATGACTTGTGTATTGTGATAATATCGTATTTTTGGGCCTCTGTTGCTTCCCACCCCTACAGTACATACATAACTTTGTAAGGAAAGCTGCAAAGAAATAAAACGCATTTATCAAACTGATGATTAATTACGAAAAAACATAAGCAAATACACTGGGATAAAAGTTCTCTGTTACTATGATGGATATCCATCATTCGGAGTTCATATAGACCAGGTCTATTTAATTGGCAGCCCACAGGCCAAATGCGGCCCAGAAGCAACCTCCAAGTGGCCCAGCAAGGGATGGCTACTGAGACCCAGTATTGAATGGCCTGGGGCAAAGTTAATCAAAACTGTTGTATTAATAAGCTCCAACATTATTGGATCTTTTACCATATTTTTTTGGTTTCATTTATCGTCATGCTGCAGCCTCTCTCCTGTTGTCTGCATTTCAGAGCTGACCTCTTCCACACAGCACAGACATGCACAAACACAACAGAGTGAAGTCAGACAACAGCAGAGAGGCCGCTGTGCAGATGAGGCGAATATAACTTCAAGATTACAGTAGTTGATAACAGCTATGCTTGTTACAGGAAATAAGTGCAGTAAATCTTTGTCAGTAAAAAGCCAATACATCTGTTCAGCACGTAGAAAGAGATACATAGAGATAGAGCGATAAGAGATATACACTGTCCACAGTCTCATTCACTGTTGTTATGGTTTACAATCACGGTTCACACTAGGGCTGCTAATAGTAAAATGTTAAAAACAAGCTAAAATGAAAGCTGTCTGTATTTAGTCTGTTTTAACTTTAGTCTAACTGAGCCCTCATGTTTGTAATATTTCCACAGTATTTTATTCTCAAATGACACTGCTTGCAAATCACATGTCATATCCAAGTCCTCCTTTCCTTCCATGTTAAAAAATCCAAAATAAGTCCAGATGTTTGATTCAAAAGGAGAAGGTGCATTTCTGATTTCTTTCTCCGGTGTCTCCATCTTTGTTTTGATGAACTTCCTGCCAAATGCCACTGACTGAGACCTCTCCTGCAGAGTGTGGATACTGGACCCCAGCACGATGGGACCCATCAGAACCTAATAGGTCTGGCTCGGGTTCAGATAACAAATCAAAATTTTTGCTCGGGTTTGATTCGAGTTTGGCCCACTTGACATGCTGCTATGTTGTGCTATGGACTATTGAAGTGCATGAATTTGTTATTTACATGACAACGCCTGAACGCAACACAGGCTCCACTGTAGCTGAGTGTGTGTACAGTGCTGTGCTGCGCTGAGGTGTGAGCTGCGTGTTTGACCGTGCATAACAGCAGCCTTTTGATGGTCATTTAAACACGGTTCAGTCAGTGCTCTACTCTGCTGACCTCACTAGGAAAAAAACATCAGCACCATCTAGTGGACCAAAAAAGCTTCTTTTTTTAATTCTAGTACTGAAAGTTTTATTAAAATGTATATTTGCAAAAACTAATTACGTATATAATAAAAATTGATACTAAGAGTCTGCGTATCGATAGAATATCACCACATGAAATATAGCCATATTATGCTGTATCAATTTTTTAGCACACCCTTAATAGCCATGAGTGCGTCAAAGTGACACTGAAACACTCTCATTGTGTTAAAATGTCTTTCAGGTCAGTACTTTGTAGTGGAGGATGACATTCGTGAATTCACTCAGATGAAGGTGGACAAGCGCTTTCAAGGGATTTTGAGCATGCTGCGACACTGCCAGCGCCTTCGGGAGCTTAGAGGGGGTGGCATCACCCGCTACCTGTTGTTATGAACTAACAAGTCCTAATCAGATGGAAAACGCTTTCACTGCGGTTGTTTTTTCTTCATTATGGTGAAACAGTAAGTCAAAAGAATTTGTAAATGTGTATACTTCCTGGTTTATTGTGGTCACAGTTACAGACTGCACATTTGTGCACCCTGTCGGACGCTACGAATGAGATTTTTGATCTGCCTGATGGTTGGCCTCATTGACATATATACTCAGCACATTTTTTTTAAGCAAACACTGACAATGTGTCTGTCACAGAATCTAATTGCAAAGAGTGCATCTGTGTGGGTTCATTTTACAGTTAAACATTTACCCATGGATATTCTTTCACTTACAGCCTGTATGAGCACATTTGCACAGAATACTGGAATGTGTATACATGTATGTATGTTTGGGTATAAATATAAATAAAATAGGATTTTTGTTTTGTATTACATTGTTACAGATGTAAATAACGTTTTGTATTTTTGATTTAAGTGAATAAAAATGAAAGGAATAAAAATTACCTTGTGACTAACACCTTGAAATTCTTATCACTCAACTTTAACTTTTTTTTGTCCCTTGAGGACAATTGGTTGTACAGCAAGTAAAAACACATAAAAAGGCACAAGTGAACACTTAAGTATGCATATACATCACAATCGGGGGAAGTGTGGGCAGCCAAATACAGTGAGCTGAAACAACAGTGGACACTGGAATACAGCCATTGCAATGTGAAATAAATACTACTTGTAATAATAAATAAATTGCCAAGAAAATTGAATGATTAGCAGCAACTGAAGTGAACAAGGGTAAGTGAAGTGCATAGTGACCCTGCAAGATGGATAAGATGGATTACAAGATCAACATCTCTCCATCATGACGCAGTTTCCAACATCGTACAGCCTAGGTATCTATAGACATCTATAAAAGATATGGTCATCAACAACAATCATCAATATCACTGTCATCACCGTCAGTCATCACATAATCACAACAGGAATAACAACTAGCCAAGAGAGTGGCCTTAAAGCCAAAGGGCAAAAACAAACCAGGAGAATAAGGGGTGGGAGCTGTCGCAAATGATGGCTTACTAGCCTACATTGAAACATGCAAATTATACTCACCACAATGATGATATATAAGAAATGCTCAGATGTTCAATTTAATGCTATAACATTCTGTAGAGATTCCGTCACTATTACGTGGGATTTGTGGCTTAATAAAATAGTTTTTCTGGTTGTCCACAACTTGAGGATAAGACCTCAAAATAAAATGTTTTAAGATTCTGAGGTCCACTACGGATGATGTGTCCTAAAATTCTATGAAATCCAAATATGGCAATATCTAAAAACTGCAGTCAAAATCCAATTTAAAAAAAAAATCAGATATGATCCAAATATTGGAATAAAACTTTGGAATCAGGATTCAGTATTTTGCCCAAGGATACTTCGGCACGCAGACTGGAGGAGCCGGGAATCGAACCGTTGATCTTTGTTATTGACGAGCTGCTCTACTCCACCCCCCAGCCAAAATCCCATCCAAAAATCCTGACCTTAACCTCTAAGAAAGAGAACACTGGAGTGAGAAGGTACATATGCATTATTGGAAGAATCATACTGAAAGACACAAAAACAGTATTTATTTAGATTCATTACTGGTTAATATGGGAAGAGAGCTGTGGATGACTTGTGCCGGGGCATGCATTGCCTTTGGCGCTCCTGTTCAGCTTCCCTGTTCATGGAGAAGGTGGGGGGAATGTTATTTTGAAATTCACTTTGACTGTTTGAGTGCTAGTTGGGGAATTTATTGAATTAAAAGTTGAATATGATGAAAAAAGAAAATTTGGAATAAAACAAGGAAATGATTGTTAAAAAGTAGGGCCCGACCGATTAATCGGCCGATTATAGCTATTTGAGAATAATTGGTAATCGGCCAAAAGTTGGCCGATTGACGCCGATGTTAACATTTGTTTTTCACTGATAAAATGCAGGTAATATGGTGCTTTTCTTTTTGTCATTGTGTTACGTATTCAGTAGAGGACGCTCCGACTCCTTTGATGTCACGCTCCACAGTCACCCCACAGCAGAGCGAAGTAGTGAAGACTGAAGAGCTGACAGCGCATTTACTAAACCGAGCGGTTTGCCTCAATGGTAAGTTTATAACTAGTTTGTGAAATGAACAATAACTCAATAAGTTTCCCATTTCCCATGACGTGCCTCGTTGTGTCTGTCACACTTGACTGATATTTTAGCAAGCTAAAGTTAGGATAAACTAGCTTAAATATTACCTTGCTAAACACTTAAACCGAGTCAGTAACGGCACAATAAATCTAACGGTAACGTTACAGTACCTCAAAGTAATATTACGCTCACTCAGGCAGCTGCATGCTACCAGACTAGATAAGACCGGAGCAAATTAGGATAGCGCGTCGTCACCGTGCAAAAACGGTTGTGGGCTGCATTTATTTTCAGCAGCGCATGAACTGTGTTTTTTAACTTATGGCGTTGAGGAGGAAAAAGTGTTTCTGGTTGAAGTTATAACTTCATGGTGGAAAGAAAACGTGAACGCACGTTTAGAGGACATCAGAGAGGCGTATTTCAAATCATGTTTTACCAGAGACTTTTATGACGCTGTTTATCCACCTACCTATTACCTACAGATAATAATTCACTAAATACACTCACTGACCACTTCATTAGACACTGTGCAATGTAATGCACACCAATAACAGCCCTACCATGAATTCTACTTCAATAAATGTATTACTTTGTAAATGTTGACACTATCAGAGAGACTTTACTGAGATGATAGTGGGTGTTGGTGTGGAGAGCAGTATAATGAGAGGTGTTCAGAATATTTTGACCCTCTGATGCATGTGAGTGGGGTTGACAAAATATCAGACATCTCAATATGATGCTCCTCACACCAACACCCACTACCACCTCAATAATAACCATAAAGAAGAATGATCAGCTGTCTTACAGTCAACAACATTTTAAAAGTAATAGGTTTAGTCTAATGAAGTGGCCAGGAGTGTACACGCCATATTCATGTGAACACAAGTAAGACAAATGCTTAATGTCTGAGTTTCAAAATGGCCCAAGTAACTAGACAGATCTGTAACGTTATTTTCTAACTAATGCATATTATGTCTTACTGTTTTGTTTTTTTTTTACAGATGGCAAGAGAAGGTGGACGTAGTATGGTGTGGGACTACTTCACCATGGATGTCACTGGTGAAGCAGTCTGTAATATTTGTGCAGCTTCTGTGAGCCAGGGATCAAGCAGGCAAAAAGCAAAAAACACAACCAACCTATGGCAGCACCTTAAAACTAAGCATGAAGATGTTTATGAGGAAGCACAGGGTAAGATGAAAGAAATCAAATCAAAGAAAGTGTCACAGACTCAGCCCACACTCATGCAAGCCTTTGATAGGACCAAAAAGTGGATCCCCAGTGACCCAAAAACAAAAGGAAATGGACAAATTGATCATGGAAATGATTGCAACTGATATCCTGCCCTATGCGGTTGTGGAGGGTAAAGGCTTTAAAAGATTACTGGCCAAGGCAGAGCATAGGTATCCTCAGAAAAGTGAGAAGTATTTCCGCACTGAACTGATGGACGAAATGTACACACAAGTTGCAACAAGAGTTAAGCAACTTCTTTCAGTGGAAAATGCAGGAAACAGCCTTTCCTTTACTACTGACTGCTGGTCTGGAGCACCTGAGGCTCTCATGAGCTTAACTGCTCACTTCATTGACAAGAACTGGGAGAGAGTCCAGATTGTGTTAAATGTAAAGGCCATGTTTGGGTCCCACACAGGACAATACATCAGTGAGACTTTCCTGACCTTACTTAAAGAATGGGACATTGACACACAGCGCGTCCACCTGGTGCTGAGGGACAGTGACGCAAACATAGTCAAAGGAATGCAGCTTACAGAGATGCCTGACCTCAGGTGTAGTGCTCATACAGTGCAGCTGATAATTAAAGATGGCCTCAACTCCCAGAGAATGGTGGGGGGCATACTGGCCAAACTTAAAAGAATAGCCACACACTTCAGTTTTCAGTGGTAGCACAGCAACGACTCTCTGTCATCCAGGAGAAGGTTGGTGTCCCTCAGCACTCCATAATCCAGGCAAGTGCCAACGAGGTGGAACTCCACACTTCATATAATCGTCAGCATTCTGGAGCAAAAGAGGGCGATGACAGCTTACTCTAGTGACCACGGCCATTTTTTTGTCCGACGGCAGAGAAGTGGGACCTGGCAGCCAAACTGGAAGAAACCCTGACACCACTTGAAGAAATAACCCTTGAAATGAGCAAAGCAGACTCCTCTGCCTCCTGTATTATACCCTGTGTAGTGGTGCTGAAGCGTCTGCTACAGTCAGAGGGACCAAACACTGCAAGTATCAAGACTCCGAGCAAGACCATGCTGGATAGTCTGGCGAAAAGGTTCGCAAAGGTGGAGGAGTCTAAAGACGTGCTGCTTGCATGTCTGTTTGATCCACGTTACAAGGAGCGACCCTTGTTACCAGAGACACTAGCTCAAGCTAAAGCTTGGCTGACAGAGGAGGCAGAGACAACTCCACCTGACACAACACAAGAAAACACAATGCCACCAGAAACTGCTAGAGATGAAGGAGGAGAACCCAAAAGGCTGAGAGTGGAGGAGGGCCAGGTCCACAGTCTTCTTGACAGTCTGTATGACAGCATGCTCACCTCAAAGAGCCAGGTCCAGGCACCTGAGGGGATCCTTGAGGAGCTTGAGAGATAAATGAGGGAGGCTGTCACAGACAGGAAAAAGGGGAACCCACTGGAGTGGTGGAAGAGCAACAGTTGCCACTTTAAGCGACTGTCAAGCCTGGCTAGGAGGTACCTCTCCTGTCTACCTTCCTCTGTGGCAAGCGAGAGGGTGCTCAGCACCAGTGGTAAAATTTATGATGAAAAACGCAGATCCCTCAAAGGAGACAATGCAGAAAAGTTGTGCTTCCTGCACTACAACTTACCACTGTTGAATTGGCAGTATTAAGAGGGACTCACAGTTGTAGGGGCTTGTGAAAAGAATGTTATGTTAATATTGTTTTTATGCTGCTTGCCCCACATAACAAAATACCTCAGTCTTTTGCAGTGACTTTTTTATTGTTTGTTTTCAAAAATGTTTACTAAAAAAGTTGTACTTTTTGCACTATAGCCTACCTCTGTTCAATAGGCAATAATAAGAAGAACTCTGGTACTGAGGCATGTGAAAGTAAATGTCTTAATTCATATAGACTTTGCATAATTATTTTATTTCCCAGAGGTTTACTGCCCTTTTGCACATCATATTATCATACACAAAATCTTCGTCAACCAATATTCTGCCTTCTCTTCAATCAATCCATTGATAAATGGAGGGAAAAAATCTACACATTATTTCAAGACAAACTCAATCAGCCACGGTACACTAAATGCACTCTACCTGGTAACGTTAGTGTTGTGTGTCAAACAAAGCATTTTTTCACAGGGCTTGACATTAACGCTTGCATGGGGCAAGTCAACTCAGTATCCATGCAAGTAGATTTCCCTTTTACAGCAACTTGGCAAGTGAAAAAAATTTGATCTATACTGTAAGGCTATCTGAAAATACATTGCATACTTCATCGATGAACTGGAGGTTTTCCAGCTGAGTTTTGTGTGAATCTGCCTCATCACCTCATCACAAAAAACTGACATACTAGACACTGTAGAAGTCAACTCTGGGGTCGACAAGGTCATATATGAAATAAAATTGCCAATGTAAAATATATGTCAATGGTCACCTTTTTTTGCCAAGAAGCTAATGCAGTGTCTTTATGGAAACTTTGTAAAATAAACTCATTAGGTATGCATGAATGTATCGGGCTGATAAATTATCGGCTGATAATTTTTCCGATAATAAGTCCAATAATTCAAATTAATGCCTTTAAATAACACTGATAATACAAAGCCAAACTGCTTTAATTGACTTAAACAGCACAGTGAGTGGCGGTACATGTACCTTTAAAGTTGGTTTGCCAGTGGCCATCTCTCTCATTTTACTTCCACGTTGTGGTATTTATTACATTCATCTGAACGGTTGCGTTGTTTGCGTCTGTTGTGTAAGCAATAGTGAGGTCAGTAAGATTTGGTTCAGTCTGAGCTATGGAATAACAACTAATTTTCTCATTGCATCACAGCCTTTTCTTACAGGTGTGCATAAACTACAGGTTAAAGTACAAAATTTTGAAATCAGTTTGCATATTGGTAATTGGCCATGAGAAGCAGGTAATTATTGGTAACGGCTGAAAAAATCCATATCCTGTAACCCTAAAACCCATTATGATAAATCTGACACTTAATATCTGTTTGATTCATCTGTTTTTCTAATTAAAATTGGAGTTGAAATATGTTCAGCTTTAGGGAGAAAATTGGATCCTTTACTTTGAGAAACACCCCGTGTCCTATCTGGCAGGAATTTATGTTTTTGCTGTTAACTTTTAGCTTCTGGTCAACAGTTAGATGTTAGGAGTTAGTAGAAAGTTAATCTGTTACTGCAGCACTGTTAAACATGATTATTCATTCACTGTGAGGTGGAAACAAATCAACAGCTCTCCAGTTTATACATTAATAAAATTTGGGCAGTATCAAATTTCAAATTTTTCATACTTTCACCAGGGTATATGGTATATAGGGTTTTAGCATCCTCGTGTCTCATAGTGAAGAAGGGCTGGGACAAATGCCAAGTACCACAAGACCAACCATGCCATAAACATACAAGCAGTCTATAAGAACATAATATTAACATTAAGCCAACAGCTTGTTTTGTGGTAAAATATGTGATTCAAATGTTGACAAAAGTGTAGCTTCACCAAATTTCCAAACGCAAGACTGGAAGCTTGTGTAAAAGTGTAAAAATAGCCATATATGGGTATGGAAAGCATGTCTTGAGAAGACCTTTAAAGAAACATGTAATCAAGTTAAAATAATTACTGTCTGTATGGTACCCAAAGAGTACACTGGCCTTTGAACTCAGTCTCGCGTCCAGTCCTTAGGTCTTCAAACAGGACCTTGTCTGAGGATTGCATAGTCTGCCCCAGATCATATGACATCAAAAAGTAAGCGTTGAAATCGCTTTTTACCACCTCCCTCATAATCACTGACTGCAGGGTTTATACTGAGATTCTTAAATTGAATTTACTACCTTTTTACTACCTATTTTACTACCATCACAATATTTTTACTACCAGCACGGCTTCAAACTTCAACTGTAGCAGTGTGAAGTGTTAAGTAAAGTGACAAGTAAAGAAATGAAATATCT